>CM047524.1:10901540-11146540 GCA_026122265.1 Ammodytes dubius
CTTTGATAATGTTATCTGCCTGTGAGTTTGTGAAGTAAGTGTTGAAATGTTGCGGGTAATGAGAATGTGTAGCTTTTGGACCAAAGAATGAAGTGATCCCAGAGTAAAGAGGCCAGGTGGGTGGGGAGTAGGTGGCAAGAGGCTATGAATTTTAAATATAAAAGTCCAGAGATATTTACAGTTGAAAGGACACTCAATGGGAACGACTAGTTGCCTCTGATACGAGGACCTAATTATAAAGTGGAAATCTATCCCAACACTAGAACTTGTGAAAAATTAAGCTACTGCCAATTATATATAAATGCAAATATCTCAATGAGATATTTGCATTTATATATGCTATTAATGAAATCACGAACATATGTGCTGTTTGCATTCAAATGTGTTGCAGATATTCCCACTAGTTTGAGGGCATAAATATAGATCCATATGTGGAAGGAGAAATTTGGCATGGAGACGCAGGTTTATTAATTGATATGGTAACGTTGAAAGCTTGTTAGTAACTGTAAAGCTGCAATGTATTAGTTTGCACAGGTGTATGTAACGATCATGTGTTTAGCGGGACAAATGGAAGGCATTTGCTTTAGCACACGTTTCAAAAACGAGTGGCCAAAGCTGTCATCGTCTGTGGAACAACTTCCTCAGATACAAGTCTGTCTCAGAATTGGGTCACATCGAATGCCACTCAGAATGTGTCATTGTCAGCTATCAAATGCAGCCCCTTCAATTCAGTGAGCTCCAAGTAACTGATAATCGGAATGATCCTTACAACTGCAGCACTGATGGAAATGAACAACCGTGACGCACTTGAACAAGGTACTGTAAATTAGCTCCACATGTCATGCAGCAACATAAAATTATCCGTCTTTGTATGTCTCTTTTAGTTTTTTTCAACAACCCCAAGTGGAGTTGTTTTTCATAGTGTCGATTTTTTTTACTCTGGGATTGATGGATGATAGAAACAACCCAGACATGTTTAATTTGTAGATAGTTGTATTGATAAGCTATACAACACACTTGTGTACATAGATAAACAGAGTAAACATGTGACTTTCTTTTCACACGACACGCTGGTAAATTCCTTTGTAGATTAGGCTGATTAGGATATTGATAAGAGTATGTCCCCAGCATTTATCAATGGATAGCAGATGAATGATAGGGGGCGGGGGAACTGTGTGGAGTTTGCCTTCGTCCCCCTTCATAAATAATGCTGGCAGTTTGACACAAGGAGGCCAGTGGGATGAAAGGCTAAGAGATGTGGGTAGGTCTTCGTGGAGTCAGAGGCTGGGAATGTATAGGGATTTCTCGCTGTGAAAGAAACAATAATGAGACCGCCCCCCCCATGGACATTATTAGCTTGCAACATTGCATCTTGCAAGATATTGTTTTGTTTTAATCAAAACAGTTCTGCTGGACTACTGCAACAGTCCCTCATGTATATACAAAACTTCTGTAATCCCTTAAGAAAAACAGAAAAACTATTTTAAATCAGTTTTCACACTTGCCCACCATTGAATCATGCAATCAAGAAAAGATCGATTACCAGATCAATACTTGTCGATATGATTTGTCCACTGGCAGGTGATTCTGCCAGTCCATGCAGTTTTACCATATAGCCGGGGTTGCAAGTTATTATTTTTTTCTTTCTCAGTTATATAGCACCACCAGCAAATATATTTTGGCTGTTGAAATCACTCAAAGACCTTTTGAAGAATGAAGAGTGATGAAAGTGAGCAGTGACGAGAAGAGAGCTTTGATTTTTTGTTTCTGGTGCATCGAATGCAGCAGCAGACCTCTGTATTCAAGTAAGAGAGAGAGAGAGAGCAGAGCAGGCTGTCGCACTTCAGAGCAAAGATTGTTCCTATTTATTTACATGAACAACAAGGAGACAGAGTTAGAGATATCTCGGCGATTACAGAACCGAAGCGCTGCAGCTGAGAATAAATCCCACAATCTCCATCCTCTTTGGGATGATAGGAGGTGAGGGTTTGATGCACGCACGCACTGAATTATCATTTTATTTCCCTGACACAGGACTTCTTAAAAAAGAAAAAAAAAACAATTGGTATTACTTTTGTTGGTGCTTTTGTTGCCGCATTCATCCATCCATGTACTGTTTATGCAATGAGCGGATGAATAATGGCCGCCTTTATTTGCATGCCTATTTGGTTGAGTGATTAATGGGATAGATGAAATTAACCAATAGATTAATCTTATGGACTTTTAGTGCAAAGCTTTTGTAAAAGTTGTAAAAGTCAATTAACCAGAGTTGCCGAGGGCCTTTCTAAGCGTGTGTAGTTCTGAGTGTGTGTATATGGTGTGAGCACATGCAAGCAGGGGCATGGCTAATTAATTGCCTGGATGGCTGCTTGCTACGTTGCTCACTGGGTATGCTGAAACAGATCATGCTGCTCATGCGGGCCCGATCTGGCCCATTTAATTTAATTTACAGTATTACGGGGGACGACTGTGTCAACCTTGCAACGTATCAGCTCTGCTCTTCTGGCTCACTGTAGTCTTGCAGGTGCATTGCACTGTATGTGTTCTTCTCAGGACAGTGGGCTAGCACTATTTTCTACAGCATACAATATTTTAGATCCATCTCCAACCTTTTATCAGAAAGCTGTTTTACTTTATTTAAGTATGGTAGTAAAATAAGTTCTGTACTTGGTTAACCCTAGAACACTAACCCCAGGTGAATTTCACCCTCCTGATTGTGTTTTCATGACTTTCATTGTGTTGCTGTTGTCTGAGTTACCTGGGACCTTTGAGCTGCTCAATGACGTCTTAGAAAGTAGAATTGGTTCCATGCTGCTGCCCATCCCTGGTTTTTTCAAGCAGGCAGTTGTTCGGGTGAATAGCACCCGGCGTTAGTGTTAGAGTATATTTTTTTTCCAATGCAACTGTATGGAGACTGTAGTTACACAAAGGTTAGTTAGAGTGCTCCTGGAATTTTCATGGATATTTATTTATTGTCATTGTTATGAGTACATAGCACGTACTGGTGATGTGAAAGAGAATTCATATGGTCAGAGTTATTTTTTATATTTTTCCCCTCTCAGAAAATGCCATTTTTGGTGTATCTCTCCCACTGTGGTCAGTGATGCAGGGAGAATGTCCCTTCACCAGACAAGGCTCACATGTCCCAGGAATGGGTGGACCGAAGAACAAGTTTCCAGCTCTTTATTGATTTTTTTCAGGATTTTTTGTATTTTTTACAGTAGCCTTTGTATAGGGTCCGCCCATGACAGCTTTTTTTTTTCTTCTAGGAGATGTTTTATAGGGGGAGATAAAAGAAAGGTACCTCAATTTGCCATGTATTGTTGTACTTTAATATATTTTGATGAGAAGAAATGTTTTTATTGCGTATATTATCTTGGGTGAAAGTGTCTGGCGTTAGTGTTGGTGTGACTATTTCTAGCTTTTCTAGGGTTAAGATAGGTAACTGTTCACAGGGAGCATTTACAGTAGTCACGTGCATTCAAACCTGCACAAACAAATACATTGAAGTGGCCAGAAACACCTAGGATTGACCTACATAATGTATTCCAAATTTCTTCTCCACAAACTCCTGAGGGAAATAATCTGGCTCTTTAGCTAAACTGCATTCTTTAATTTGTTTACCAGCAGAGAGTCTGTTACTTGTCTGCGGTCTGTTTGGTGCTGGGCAGATAGCATGCTGTTGGTTACTCAGAGGTTTGCACTGAAAACTGCCACCTGTGTCTGGAAATGCTGATGATGAGGGCAGGGAGACTGAACCAAAACAGTAGAGTTGTGAGAAAAACTAAAAAGAATTGCTTAACATTGAGTAATAAATCTCTGTTATTCATCACTCTGAGTGACACCTTACACACTAAACACAGTCATTTCATCCATGGTGGCTAAATGGCATGAATATTATTGTGTGGCAGTTGAGTTGTTAAACACGTACGAATTGTACAGAGCTGTAAAGTTATCCATATCATGCGTTGTACCAGTTTGTCTGCTCGCTAGCCGTACTAAACTCGTTTGTCAATAGTTTGTCTGTGACATGATAGTATTTTACCCTTCTCTGGTTGACCTAACAAGCTGAAAGTGACTGAAAGGGGGAATATCGCCACCTATCTTAGGGAGTCTGACAAACTGTTCAATACATCAATCCCCTAATGTGCTTTTATGCTGGGACTAGTCCAATTAAATGGACTACTAGTCGAGCAGTAACCGTTGTTTGACTTAACTGTGCATACAAATGTACTGTTTGTCTCCTGGGGTCATGCTCTGATTAAATGGTTATCCGTGCACCAACCAAGGAGACATTTGCAATTAATCGCTGCTTGCAACCTTACAAGAAGTTAACTCTTAAAGAAATAAAGAATGGTAATGGACTTTACAAAGTGGATTAGCTCAGGCAAATTAAGAGGCTCTCAAAGGTGATTAAACATACGGAAATTAAATCAAAACAACCGTCTGGAAAGAACAAAATCAATCTTAAAAGGGTAGTAGATAGTTTGAAAAGTTATCTGCAGCAAAATATAAAGAATATACAACTTTTCACTTGACAACTGCTTGTACTTGTACACAATGTATGGACCTTTGATAGAATGCAACGCTCTCTTCTGAAGGTTGTAAGGGCCAATTTAAAACTTCAATGACAGAAAGCAAGCCCTCACAAGCAGCCTCTTAACTTTAGCGGATTAATTTAATTGCAGTATCTTTCTTGAGCGTTTGGACCAATTAGCCATCACATCATCTTAATGCACATCTTAAGCCTACACTCTTTTATCATCGCTGCAGGAATTCACACGCCACCTTGCACTCTATCCACTGATCCATGCAACTCTTCTATTACCTGATGACTTCAATGAATCGCAAATCTCAGGTGTTAAATTAAGTGCAACTGACCAGGAGACGTTCTTCAGGTTTCACGTTTTTGCTTAAAACACAAACACGAGTACACATAAAAACAGATGTAGTGTATTTTCTTTACGATGTGAATAATGATATTCATAGAAAAAGGTAAGTGGAAGCTGAAAGCCATTATATCCAGCAGACTGTGTTTGTTCTCGAGGAACCAATTGAATTCTGAGATAGAAAGTAATTCTACTGTTGGATTTACAACCTTTTCTGTCTTTCTTTGTTTCCTTTTTTCTTCTCTTCTCTTCTCTTCTCCGCTCCACTTCATCTGCCTCCCTTTCTGGTCCCCCATCCCTTTATTCTTGTACTTCTTTAACTTGTTCCCCATACTCCTTAACTTGCAATTCACCTGCTCTTACAATACCCTCCCATTGCACCTTTGTTTGTCCTTTCTCCATCTTATTTTTTCTTTTTTTCCTCAAAATATACCCTCCATTCTAAAAAATAAAAATCTTTTTATGTTTGTCCCCTTTATGTTTCTGCTCGAAATCCAACTGACCCTCCACCAACTCTTCCTCTGCCCCTCATCTCTATACCATCTCTCCATTCCCTATGCCCTTTCCTCATGTCTCTTCCACCTATGTTCCAATCTCTTATCTCTTGAACCTGCCTCACCCTCTCCCCTTGTATACACTCATTGTTTCCCTGAAAATGCACCTCTCGCCTCCAATCATCTCACTTCCTCTGTCTTCCACTTCCAAATGTATCCACTTTCTATTTGCATCAACCTTTCCACATCTGCTTGTCCATTCTTCTTCCTCCATTAAACCTGCTCTCCATTTGAACAATCCCCTCTCCCAGAATCCTCTCCACTTCCAAATGGCCATGCGGACTGTTGACGCTCCCCCGTCCCGTCTCCTCTATTCTCTGCTGATGATGAATGGCTGGTGGGACATCAGCGTTCTGCTCTGTCAGGAATGGGACGTTAGCGATTTCCTCTCGCTCATCAAGAACAACAGCCGCTTCCACCTGGGCGCTCTTGTCAATCTGACGACAACTAGCGCCGCCTTGCCCTCGCCACAGTCTCCATCTTCATTATCGAACTCAGGAGTGGAATCAAGAGCCGAGGTGTCTTCTCCATTGTTAAATGTACCTTATTACTCCCCCGCTGCCTCCTCTTCCGCCACTTCCTCCTCTAAATCAGACCAGCAGCAAGCTATCATGAGACAGCTAGAGGCCCTGAGGGAGCCCTCGTCCGTAGTGGGAGTGGTGACGTTTGGGTGCGAAATTCGGGAAGTGCGTCGTCTTTGGACGCTAGCCTCCAGGTTAGGGCTACCGGAGTTTCACTGGGTTTTGGGGGATAGTCAGAACGTGGCAGAGCTGAGAACAGAGGGGTTGCCCCTGGGATTACTGGCACACGGGTTCATGGGCTCCCCCACCATGGATCACTACGTCCACGACTCATTGGAGCTGATGGCACGGGCGGTGGGCAGCGCAGCGCAACAGAATCCGGCCCTAGCTCTCATACCCGGGACCACAAACTGTATGGATGTACAACAGAGCAACGTCAGCTCGGGGAAGTACTTGGCAAGGTAAGGGAAAGGTGTGGATGCTTGGAGTGACATTTACACACAAGCACATCATCATGAAGTGAAATGCAATGACAAGAAACTCGGAATGATGGTTGATTTTGAAATGATGATGTTTCTGCACCATAATAGGATTGTTACAGCGACCTGACATCATTTATCCATATATTTTGGAAACAAACTCTGAAGGGATTACTGGGGAGATGAAATGCATAAACAATGATTGAAAATTTAATGGGAGGGGGGGGACACCTTTGGATCACAGCTAACCATTATGTTGTGTTTTAGATATTTGAATGATATGGTCAGCATAGTTTAGTCTCCACTCATTTCCGTAAGTTTAGAAAATATTTATATAATAATACAATTTAAACATGTAATAATGGACATAGCCTGTGAACACAACACTGACACCCCATTTAAGTTGATATGTCAGTCTTGTTAGCAAACAGTTGCCTATTTACACATCCAGCGAAAATGAAACAACATTACCATTCATTTGAAGCTGTGTTTCTGGCAACTTAGCAAAGTGTTAGTCCAATATTTACTCATTTATTAGCTCTGTTTTGGTTTCTATCAAGTCCTGAGGGAAATATCTGGCTCCCTTCCCATCCCTCTCAACCTCTCTCTCCACAGTCATTCTGATTCTTGTTTTGACACTGTCTCCTCTGTAATGCTCTTCTTTGGGAGAATGGACTTATCTCACAACATGCAGATGTTTGGTCAAAGACCAGCTGCAATGTTGGTCTGAAAACACACATTTATATAGATCTGTGTCAGCTTATTCATGCCAGAGCATGCAGCATATTCAAATGCATTGTATAGACAATGCATAACTGCAGCAGTGTGGTCAAATTATCATTTTAAGTGTGATGAATTACTTTTAGCAGCAGCATAATCTACAGCTCTACTTTATATTGCTGAGATGTGCATGATTATAGAGCAAGTGATCCAACACGACCGCATTACAAAAAGAGCTTGACCCTTCCTTCTGAGAGTGTCCGTAAAAACACCTGAGTCAGCAGAATGATCGTCCCAGGAAGACAATTATTTGCACATGGTGAGCTTGGCACTGCCGGGGAGGGGGGGTTCTGATTGTGTTCATTCTAAGCTGCTTAGAAAGTGTTGATTAGGCTGTGAGTGTTTTACATATCACAAAACAAGGAGCAGGTGTCTCTTGACCTTTTACCAGGTGTATCAGTCCTGTCGTTGACCCTGTGAAGGCAAAGGAGGGTTCACCCAAAGATGAGTTACAGTATGTGCCTGGCTCAGGGAAATCTCCAGGTATTAGATAGCAATACGTGATATACTATACCCGCTGTGGATGCTGGGGAAAAGGGAAATTATGTATGTTTGCATATAACCTGTAAAGATAAAGAAAGGCTGTTTTCTCCCAGAAATTCAATTTTGTTTGGTAATTCAGTTTTTTTGATACACTGCGGGACGGCTTGGACTACCCTATCACATTCATGCTGCAGGGATTAATAGATGTTGACTCGTAAGTCTCTTTCCAATTCCCGCATGTCTCTCTAGGTTATAATGATTGGTAATAAATTCAATCAGGGCCACGATCATCATTCATTACCATTAACTCTTGTTCCGCATATACAGTATAGTATGACATACATGCTTGCCATCCTTACAATTGTATTGGTGGCATTTGCCTTTAAAAAAAAATGTCAGTCTTGTGCAGGCAAGGTTGCCTATAGTTAAGTGTCTGATTCCTGAGGAATTCCAAAGCAGCACTACCTGTGGGTGCAAAGAGATTAGAGGCTTTGCAGCTTTTTGTGTTTCTTGTGCGTGCCAAAAAGCTTGTTACCAATATATTTGCTGTCTCATAGTATTCTTTCTAACGCATCTTGATATTGAGGATATTTCTTCATGTGCTGGCAACAGAGGTGGAATGACTACTAGAATATTGCATTATACAAAATAGCCACAGTGCCCTTGTGTCCTAACTAACAATACATTCTATTTCTATACTACGTTGCAGCCTAACCCATTATCAATTTAAAATATACAGCAGCCTGCCTCTGCACAGCCAATTACACAAACATTACAAACAATAATTTAAACAATCTATGGACACCAAGGGGAAACAACAAGTAACGTTTGTCCAAACCAACACATTTGTTTAACCAAAATAAACTCCACAGATTACTGCAGCAAAAAAATAATTTCAAATGACTTTACACTAGCGTGCACAGATAGTCTAGATAGCCTAATCTTATGTCATCCTTTACACCAAAGTGTTTAGTTAGTCTGAACTCATATTGTGAGCCTGGTACACCTCAAAGTCCTCATCAAAAGGCTCCAAGTTAAACTTCTCCGCCCGTTCGTTCTCCCCACAGGTTTTAAAGTCACATAGTATTATTCAATAAGCAGTGTTGAAGTGTTGACTGTTTCATGAAGTCATATAATACCACACAATGGTAAAAGGTATATTTTGATTTGATGGTGTGGGGAAACGTTGCAGTTGATTGTCCTCAAGTCCTGCAGAGGGAGAGATACTCATATGTGTAAAGAAAGCTGCTGAACGTCTGATTCTTTA
The DNA here is from genome assembly GCA_026122265.1 of Ammodytes dubius. NCBI lineage: Eukaryota > Metazoa > Chordata > Actinopteri > Uranoscopiformes > Ammodytidae > Ammodytes > Ammodytes dubius. The sequence goes on from CM047524.1 coordinate 10,910,514, forward strand.
AATGTTTCAAAAAAGCAATTAGATAGATTTTGCTTCAGGGCATTCTGGAAATATAGACCATGGAAAAGTTCTTATGTGCATTACATTTTTATATTCTTTAATAATGATATATTTCATTAAGTGTATTGAGTTTAGCTAGGTATGATATTGAAGTGGATGCAAGATTGGAAAATAAAAGAATGCATGTGATTAGATGTGTACAGGGTATAAATACAAGCAGGCCCATATTATTGTAAATGTGAAGGCAACATCATTTAAGAAGATTCATGTAAATGTTGCACTCTAGTGATGTGCACAATGTTTAAGAAAAGTTGTGTAATGAAGGTATATTGCCAGAAGTTAGAATGATCTTAAAGGGAGAGGTGTAAGAATAATCCTTAATCCTGGAACAACATACAGCTGTCCTTGATTTGCTGCAATGATAGAAGAAAAGTGAGACCAGATACTAAACAAAGGGTTGGTTTACTAGCACTGGATGTGCATGACTTGAGAGTTTTACAGTAAGCTACACTGACTTCAAAATCTCCACCTGTTAATAGCAAATTACAGTGCTGCTGCTGCTGCTGCTGCTGGTTAAAATAAAATAAAAATTCTTGCCAAGCTTTTTGTATTTACAGAAAGTGAAATCACATCCAGGTTGTTAACACACTCAGTGCAGCTACATGGCACAACTAGATTGGATTAAGACTAGACACTCGAACGACCATGTCACTTGTCTGAGTATACATGGCCTTTCGGAAATCGGATAAATGGCTGTCTCCACTATGCTAGGTGTTCTTATCCGACTTCTCTTGTCTGAAGTAGATCGATTAAAATGTGTTTACATACAGTTTAAAAGTCCTGTTGAAGTCTTATTCGTTTAGTTACCCGATTATGAGTCTGCATGTAAACGCACTGAGTGTTAACACAGTCTCACCAAGGTATAGCTGTTTTGAGACAATAACGTACTGTCAAACAGAATGTTTCCAGGACGTCGATGATGAAATGTTAGCTTAGGTTTTATTAGCAGGTGAGACCAGCATGATTGCGTGAGCTTCACATTATTTTCTACCTCCACAAATCAGTCTGGCCTTTCTCCTATATCCGTGGGGAGGAGTCCGGTCGAAAAATGACCGGGCCAATCAGAACGTTCGTCCGTAGTCAAAGGCAGCTTCTGATTTGTTCATGTAGTCGTCAATCTAGCCTAGTAAAACTAGCCATATCTCACACGCATAGTTCGATCTATGATTACGTAGACAACTATATAAACCAATCAGGACTGCCTTCCACTAACACACGGGACCGGCCTCCTCCCCATGGAGATTGACAAAACTAAAGACTGATCTGTGGGAAAGAAACAAACGTGAAGCTTGCATGATCAGGCTGGTCTCACCAGGCAATAGGTTTATACCTCCTTTGGTGATAATCCAAATGTATTCAAAAAGCCTTGTGCTTCTGAGGTATTATACCTGCTGTCTTCTCTGTTGCAGTGAGGGGACAGCATTTGGTTTGGTGAGTTAGCTGTGGTAACAGGTGCTTGCTGGATGAGCTGACCTGGAGGGGGCTGTCACCACAATAGTGTTGAAGCCAGAAAGCATGTGACAGATGAGTAATATAGAGGCTGTAGCGCGTCTCAAGCTGGACATTGAAACCCTCCAGGGACTTTATTGCGTTATTATTATAGACTTACGGTGGTGGCAGGTTTGCTGGCCGGGCAAATGACCAGTCACAAGGGGAAATAGCAGATGACATATAGAGGTGTTGGTCATCATACTAGTGAAGTGTCATAGAGGATTATGGCAGGAGCTTTATTGTAAGAAAAAGGAAAAAAAAGTGTCACCAAGCGAGTTGAAAAAATAAAGACAATTAATGGGTGCTTGAAAATATAAATTTAATTGTATTCTATTTAAATAATGAATCGAAAATGTACAACAAGTTAAATCTTAAATGTACAAAATGATTTGAAATGCAGATATCTGCAAATGAGAAAAGTAGCTTGTCACAACACTCACTCCTTCACCAACCACTTACCTGGGGTTGGGCGAGGGGTCAACAGCTCCAGCAGGGGACCCCAAACTTTCCTTTTCTGAGGCGCTCCAAGCCAGTGAGCAGTTATAATCTCTCCATGTAGTCCTAGGTCTTACCCGTGGTCTCCTCCCAGCTGGACGTGCCTGAAACACCTCCCTAGGGATGCATCCGGGTGTCCTTACCAGATGTCCGAACCACCTCAACTGGCTCCTTTTGATGCAAAGGAATAGGGTCTCTGACAAGAGTTACTCACGAATGACTGAGCTTCTCACCCGATCTTTTAGGGAGAAGCCAGCCAACCTCCTGAGAAAACCCCTTTTGGCCGCTTATACCCGCAGTCTTTTTGGTCATGACCCAGCCTTCATGACGATAGGTGAGGGTGGGAACATAGATTGACCAGTTGAACGAGAGCTTTGCCTTCCGACTCCGCTGTCTTTGCACCACAACTGTGCGGTAAAGCGACTGCAATACCGCTCCTGTTGCTTCCCTTCTCTGGCAATCTCACGCTCCATTGTCTCCTCACTCATAAACAAGACCCCACGGTAATTGAACTCCTTCACTTGGAGTAAGGGCTTATTCCCTACATGGAGTAGACAATCCATCGATTTCCTGCTGAGAACCACGGTCTGAGATGTAGAGGTGCTGATCCTCATCCCAGCCACTTCACACTCGGCTGTGAACCGATCCAGAGAGAGCTGAAGGTCACAGGCCGATGATGCCATCAGGACCACATCATCATGTCAAAACAGTGCCACAAGGCCTAATTTGTACAACAGCATTCATAGTACAAAGAGAGTTGACAAATTAAAGAGCCAGATATTCCGTCAGATGTTTTCCTCCAGGCATGTGCTAAAACTAGAGAGCAGGTGTCAGATAAAGGATTTACACAGGCGTGTGGAATATGTAATGTGTGAGAAGATTACTTAGGAATTTCAAATACAAACTGAAATGTATTTGTGATTCTAATTAATGAAGATGCTGTGGGCCATGTGGTTATTTCAAAGAAAAAACATCTCCTGTGATAGCAGACCTAACTTCCTAAATTAAAACATAGTAGGTTTGTCCTACTTCTAGAACTTGCATTGGTGCTGATGTTTGAGGAATCTGTTTTCCATAGTGAAAGTGACAAATCGTAACATAGGAGGAAAAGATAAAAGTGTGCCATTAGCAAGCGTATGTCAGAGCTCTCTGTAGAAGTTGAGTTAACCAACAGGGTTCCTTTATTTCATTCCCTAACTGTTGCTTCTTGCTGTAACACATCACGTGTACTGTTTAATAACAGTACAAATAATTCCAAATCCATTTCCCTTTCTGTATGAAATAATAAAGAAAAACATTTAATAATGTTGTGGCAAGCGGGCCATGCATATATGTATGCAAATAGGCCCAGATCTCGCAACTGAAATTGCTTCAGGGAAGGGAGAGCTAATCAGCCAGTGGTGGTTTAATGTTGGCGGGTTGTGGTGCTTAAAAGTGGCCTGAGTGTTTGGAAGTTGGATTCTTTGATTCCCAATGTAGAAATGACTCAGGGGGGATCTTGCCAATACTGAAAGCAAATGGATGTCCCCGCACCAATTTGCTTCTGAATGTTTGCAATATTTATAGACTAAATTAACTGAGATTAATAATGAATGGTACTGTTTGAATGGGAAATTAATCAAAAATAAACTAATAACGTTGAACAATTATCATTCCATGATGAGACATAAGAATCATTAATTCTTCTTCTTTTCTAAAAGGGTCAATCTGTTACTTCAGGCTATTCTTTTTGGCCAACTATTTTATTTATGTTTACGTTAATTTCCATCTGTCTCTCTCTCTCTCTCCATTTGATGTCTCAGGCTTGGATCCAAAAAGGATCAGGGAGGCTCTAGCTGTAATTTCTTCATCCGGATGATCACACCCCATTTATTTTTAAGCTGCAATGTCTGATCATTCAGTTGATCCTATGGGGAACTTCTATCATGGCACATCAGTTAGAATTATGTTTAGGAAATAGCCCAAATGGAGTATTCAGTACATTGGGCAGCACAAGGGTGGTACAATAACAGGGAATAGGTGTAATAAGATGGCTCTGAAAGACATAAAATGTTGAAATCTTTTTTTTTTAATCCAACAGTTTTAACAATGTGATAACTTAAACCTCAAGTGGCTAGGGTTATCTTGTTTCAAGCGCTGTTGCCCAATTGACCCTCTGCCCCTTAGCTACTGACGCCTGACAAGCTCGGATTTCTCGTATGGGACAGTTTGCTATGGCTCTTTGATTTCAGACGGAGGCAATCAAAAGCAGAAATGGCATTTGATTTATTTTGGCGGGTGAAATAATGCAGATGGTATTTTCTATTCTGCTCAGCCCAGGATTTTGCTGCCCCCTTCAGATGATTTTGCGATGGGGTTTAATCACCAAAGACTCTTTTAATATCTTCAGCACATTTGAATAAATGAATTATTTATTCTTAAACCTTTTGATTGAAATGGATCAGCCACATCATTAAAACTGCTGACAGGTGAAGTGAATATATTGAACATCAATTACAATAGCACTTGTCAAAGGGTGGGATATATCTGACAATAGTGAATAGTCAGTTCTTAGAGTTGAGGTCTCGGAAGTGGGGAAAATGGGCTAGTGAAGGATCTTAGCAACTGTGAAAAGGGCCATATTGTGATGACTAGCAAATGGCAGGGTCTTGTTTGGGGTTCCCTGTATACTCCCCAATGTGGTCATTGTAGATCACCTATTAGGTGAAAGGGAACTTAATGGGTGTTGTTAACCATCCATCATGTTGTTAACTGTTGAAGTCAGCTGTTAAAGTGTTCTATGCTTTAAGCAAAATTAAATGACTGTACCTTGCAATTATTTTGTAGCACAAAATCAGATTTGGCTGTATGCATGGGATTAGACTTGCAATTCCATGTGATGTGTGTATGGTATAATTATACTTCATTGTTTTAAAGGTAAGGGACAACACAGTGTATGCATATTCCAAAGTACCTGTATTTATAGTGTATCAGTCTCTGAGAAGGACTGATAAGGATTAACCACCAGCCTGAGAAACTGGCAGAGGCGAGTTACTTGGTAGGTGGCAAAAGATGAGATAACATAGCAGGGCAAGAGAAAGAGCAGGGTGCAGAAATAGGAAGCGAATGATCGAGTAGAAAATAAAGAGAGAATGACATTTTAGTGTGGACACTGTAAATAACCCCAGGAGATGCACATACTGGAGGCAAAAGTATCTGTATTACCGGATCAGATATAGCCAGGAAAAAATTTCAGATGCTTATTGTATCATTTTATCTTCTCACCGGAGACAGCCTTTCTTGATAGGAATCATTTTAAAGTGATCATGTCCACACACACCAAAGTAATAGTAGCCTGAATTGCCAGCTTGGTGAGCTATAAAGGTAAAAAATGATATATGATAAATGTGCCTTCAGAGGGTCATAAAATACTTTCTGTTTGCTTCAGGGAGAGACTGGTTGATGTCTTAGCAGACTCTTTCATGCTGCTAAAAAGACGGCTACATTTGCTTATTTTTGTAGCTATTCCTTCTGCCAAAAATATGTGTTAAACAACTGATTCATGTTTTGCAATTATATAGGATATGGAAATGTATTCCTAGAAAAAACACAAGGCTTCCATGACATTGAGTTAGTAAAGGATTAGTGATTCACCCAGACGTCACTCTTCAGCCTAAAACACCACTGTGACTCCTCTAGTTCAAAATGACACAGTATTGCATGCAGGTTGGAAGTCATTCATGTCTCATTGTTAAGCATTGTATGGTAGTATTGCTGAAGCAGTCAAGGTCTCGTTTGTAAGTCAGTGACCATAAAACGACTTGCTTTTGAATTTATTCAACAAGCAAATGTCCTTGTACTAGTCATCAGCTCGCTGGACAAAAGCTTTTTTGTGATTCAAGCTTTTCCATAATAACTTCTGATTCTTCATTAAAAGGAAAACGTTTGCAAAAGTTATATGGTGTAATAAGGAAATCAAAACATACCCTATCTGAGTTAAAAGTGTACGATGAATAAGGGGCATTATCATTATTTTCAAAAAAATATGTGCTGGTGAAGGAAGTATTCAGTCCTTTATTTAAGTCAAATAAGCACCACAGTGAATAAACCATACAAGTCCTATATTGAAAATCATTGAGAAAATGTATGTATGAATGATGCCGTTAAAGATTTACAGTGGAAGTACACACATCAGAACACATCAGTACACATCAGAAATGTATGCGTTCTGGGTCATTTCACTAATTTTCTGCAGTTTCTATATGATATAATCTATAATGCATCATATTAATAAGATTATACTTACTTATGTAAATCTCCATTTGTTCAGTAATAACTTACTATAACTGTCACAATAATAATGAAAACGAATTGAATAAAAAGGAAAAACTAAATGCCTAGGACTTGATTGCATTCCACCACCGGAAATGAATAATGCATACATATTGAATGGGAAATGACATCCCCATTGCCTCTGCTGCTTCTTCCAGACTGTGAAGTTAATATAGTGTGCGTATTCTGGTTTTGTATGCCACACCTGAGGTTGCAAACATCCTAAGACGTTCGCAGGCATTGCAGTGTTGTTGGACTGTCAGTTGAACCACTGAAAACTGGCCTGTTTAGATAAGAATAATTATGTAGTATACTAATGAGTGGAGCCTATCAAGAACCGATCCCAGTTACATAAGTAGCATTGAGTTCTCATTATTTTAGTGGCATTGCAGAGATTTCTGCTCTACAGCTAGTGGGAGTGTGGGGTTTTCTACTTACTGCTCTCTGTCTGTTCCCTGTTCATGCATGAGAGGAAATGGTCCGTCAAATCCATTACCAAGAGTTACATGGGAAAATCCACATACGGAACATTCACTGCACTGATCTGTTGAACATGGACAGTACATTGACCTTGGACATCATTATCCATGTTTGGTGTAGCATGTCATGTGTGTAAGACTTGTGGGATGGAGCAATGCGCAGCAGCGTTTTTTTTTTTTTTCCGTTACTTTTTTCAAAATGACTTGGAAAACTGGACAGCAGGGATGTTTGTAGTCATGGTTCATTTCTGAAAAGACTCCAGTCAAGACGACGTGAGTACGTCTGGCCACATATAGTGACATTAGTTATCATTGCTATGGAGGAACTTCCGGCCATAGCGGATACTTTTGTTGTACCGTAAGCCATAAAAGCATTTCTAAATCAATAAACCCAAACTTAAAACAACAATTTGCTTGAATGAATGGATTAATGTAGTTAGAACCATGTAATAAGTGGGATAATGTATAGGGAACGGGTCACTCTTGAGAAATACAGACCTTTAAGGTGAACAAGATACATCCACTGCGTGTCAGGCTCCTGTTCACCTTGTCTGTCTATATTTCTCGGAGGGCCTCTTCGCTACACATTATCCCTTTCTTACTAAACCTGACCTTTTACTGAAACGTGACATTTCACGTTAAACATACCGCACCATGTGTTTTGTAAGGTAGGTGCAAGAGCCTGTCACTTCCATTCATTACAATGAGATAAAAGGACACACTTCCCGGGTAGCTGACAAGTTGCACTGAAGAAACTGACATTTAGACAGACTTCTTAAGCTGTCACGTTGACTCAATGCCAGTAAAAGATGTAGTTAAATAGACAAGATGTTGAAATGCAGAGGTTCCTGGTGAGAAACGTTGACACGAAAGAGATGCTTCGGGAAAGGTCACATCATTTACATCATTGCCTCCTGGAGTCATATGGAATAGGTGTGTGAGCTTCTCTTTGCACAGAGTGGATGCCTGCATTCTTTCTTACGTCCGAACGTATCCATTCCAGAGGACAAATGTGTGTGTGTTTATACTGCATGAGGGTTTGAGTGTGCACGTCTGCTCTAGTATCTGACACTCTCAGACAGCCAGTAGCATGGCTCAGTGAGAGAGATGGCGTGATCACTGGACCGTGGTCCGTCTTATCCTGTCACACACACACACACACACAACACACACACACACACACACACACACACACACACACACACACTCACACACTGCCTAGATAGCCACTGAGGCAAACAACATAATGCACCTCTCCAGTGCTGGTTTTACACCTTAAATCAGGATTTTTCTTTTACAAACTAACTAAGGGTAAAATAGTATTGCACATTACAGCTACATAATCCTAAACTCTTTTGCAGATGTACATCATGCAGTTGTATGATTTGGACTAAGATCTTTATTTCTTTCTTTTTCAAAATATGTTAAGCATTTGTCTACGTTTTCTTTCCATTCAAATACCTGCAAGGAACAAACACCCAAGACATACTGTGTGTATCCATAGGTCAACTTATTTTATGAAAAGACAAACAATGATCTTATCTTCTCTAACTCTTCCTACATCTTCTTTCCTTCTCTCCTCCTAGATTTCTCTCCAACACAACGTTTGAGGGCCAGAGCGGCTCTATATCCAGAGACGCTGACAGCCAGACTGTCATCACAGACGCCCATCACTTACATCTGGTCGCTGCAGCTGGACCCCCTCGGCCAGCCCACCTGGACCCGTCTGGGACGCTGGCGCAGGGGCAACGTTCTGATGGACAAGGGGGCCTGGAAAAACTACCAGGGTTCCGGGGCCGGAGGGGACTGGCGCCGAACAACGCGGCTGCACAAGAGGGTGGTGACGCTGGTGGAGCACCCCTTTGTGTTTACCCGCGAGGTGGACGGCGACGGTTTGTGTCCCGCAGGTACACTGTGTCTGGACCCTCTCACCAACGAATCTTCGGTTTTGGACAAGCTCTTTCACAACCTGGCGGGGCCCAACACGTCTCTCCCCACGATCTCAAGAAGTGCTGCTACGGTTACGTGGTTGACCTGCTGGAGAAGCTGGCAGAGGACATGGGCTTCACATATGACCTCTACATCGTAGGTGACGGCAAGTACGGGGGCTTCAAGAACGGCCGCTGGACGGGATTGGTGGGCGATCTGCTCAGTGGAGCCGCCCATCTGGCAGTGGGATCGTTCAGTATCAATTCAGCCAGGAGCAAAGTCATCGACTTCACCTCACCCTTCTTCTCCACCAGCCTGGGGATTCTGGTCAGTGCTGCTCTTTCCCTCATTGTATACAGTTTTCTTTATATCTCCGCTTGTTAAAGGTGCTCCGAGGAACTTTCAGTTTGTGATATTTCTTGCACCGCCTTTGGACAAAAGCGGTGGTGTTTATACTACTCCATCTGTAGTTCCTGGGTGAGCGTACCCATGACAAAGGCATTACAAAAGACTATATACAAATAACATTCTTTGCACTGATCTTGTTTGCGTTACATGTAATGTATGATCATCAGAGGAAGAATGGAACTGTTTCAGAGTATTTAAAAGTTCCTTGTAGCACTTATCCTTATCCGCTTCCTGCCATTGACCTAGCTTCAACTCTCTCCGCTTGTATGGTATGTCGGTGGTCAGTATTAATACGGCAATTTTATTACTGCAAGAAGCCCAACCTGATTGGTTTCTAATGCAATTCTCCATAAGGGTCTAGACTGGTGAGTGGACATCTTTGTGGGTTGACCCCATTACTACAATTACTATACCTAATCCCACTGGCTGACGGTCTTAGTAATGGTGGTAATCACTCGCTCTTCTCTCTTCCTTTCAACATGCCACTATAGAGAAAGATGTGTTACAGTCACTGTCTCTTCTACTATCTCTGGTATCTCTCTCCCAAACAACAGTGTCACAGACGGCGTCCTTATCTGCAGTTGCGATGGCATTTGATAACAGTACACTAGTTAGATTGTGCCATTTCCGTAGCTCTCAATATATTTCCATCCATTCGTCTTGCTTCATCGACTTTTTGCGAGACTCCTGATCCTGCTTCAGTTCCAAACTCAAATTGGTGAAATAAGCCCAGAAAGAAACACACAAGGAAACAGCAGTGGCATATCAAACATCAAATAGACAATACTCTATAAAACAAGATGCAAATACTTTCCAAATGCCATCCAGACTTTTATGAAATCGTAGTCCTTACCCTATGGACAGTGACACCATTTTCTTACTTTTATCATTTCCCCCCACTACCCAGGTCCGTACTCGCGACACAGCCGCCCCCATCGGTGCCTTCATGTGGCCTCTTCACTGGTCCATGTGGCTGGGCATCTTCGTCTCCCTCCATGTCACCGCTGTCTTCCTCACCCTGTACGAGTGGACCAGCCCTTTCGGCATGACGCCCCGCGGACGCAACCGCGACCGCGTCTTCTCCTTCTCCTCAGCGCTCAACGTGTGCTACGGCATTCTCTTCGGGAGAACGGTGGCCATCAAGCCGCCAAAGTGCTGGACGGGCCGCCTGCTGATGAATCTCTGGGCCATCTTCTGTCTGTTCTGTCTGTCCCAGTACACCGCTAACCTAGCCGCCGTCATGGTCGGCGAGAAGACCTACGAACAACTGTCAGGGATACACGACCCAAAGGTAGGCTACACAAGTCAGGGACATGTTGAAGGCGCCAAGCATATCGAGGGCTTGTCGCACGAAGGCGTAAGTGACATTTTCAGAATTTTACAGGAGAGCAAAAACAAACTTTTTATTGACCATAAATATTTAATAAAAAACAGCATATGGAAGCAATCTCTACCTTATAGAGATTATGTTTCAAGGAATTCATATTTTAGAAAAAAAATTGTTTTAAAAAAATATATTTATAAAAATAATAAAAATAAGTGTTTATTTTAGTGTCCATATTGTCTCCATCATATGTGGGTATATCAAATTCTACAAACATATTCAATAACACTTTTTCTGTAGTGTAAATGTTGGTCTTTTCTGCAATCCCTCCATATTGTCAGCTCTTTAGCCTATTTATGATGCACTTACGCCTTTTGTGCGCCAAGCTCGGTGCACTTACGCCTTTTTTGCTCCAAACTCAACTGAAGGTTTTCACTTAGGCCTTTATGTTTTCAGCCTTTATTTCAAAAAGTAAAATGTTTAGTGACGTTATTCTTGAACTAATCAAGACCTTTAAAATGATATATAAAAGTAATTTTCGCAAAATATGTCACTTACGCCCCTTTTGCTCCAAGCCCTCGATATTTACCAAGTCTCTAAGTTTTAAACGTCTCAAGAGTAATGCTTAAAACATATTTACTTATTTCCGAAGCTTTAATTTGATCGACAAATGTGTTTTCAGCAGTTTACATTTAATCTAAAGTCAATGTTCATATTCACTTTCGATATATTTCATTACTTTATCAATTTGGATTAGGCTATACAGTATGTGTACATTCTGCTGCTCAGGTTTGAGATGATTTTCCACCAACATCTTTTTCAATTAAACAACAGGTGATGTATTTCCGCACATGTATTTCCACAGACGTCATTTTTCAATTACAAATATGGTTTTGAAAATAGGTTTAATTTGTATTGTTTGTTCTTATATTCCTGGTACACCTTTTATTTCATTTGAGTATTCTGCAAACATCGTTTTGTTTATCTGTAGTTGATTCACAGGCTGTTGTGTACAAGCTTTCAAATACGCATTTGCATTATTACATCACCTTTGTACGGGCCACGGGGGCAGGAAATGAATTTTTTTCGTCAAATCACAAGTCCTTGAATCACTAGAGAGCAGAGATATTGAAAGTCAGTTTGAGAAAAGAAAAACACAAATCACTGTGGATTGCACACACACTTTCTGTCTGCATTTGAACGTTAACAATGCCAACTGAAGGAAAAGACAAACACAAGACTGAAGCGTTTTAAGCTCATTAATATTTATGCTTTGTGAAGTCATTTTAGGGGTAACATTTGGGTTTCTTTCTTGCAGTTGCACCATCCCTCTCAGGGATTCCGATTTGCCACAGTGAGAGAGAGCAGCGCCGAGGACTACCTCAAGAAGAGTTTCCCCGAGATGGCCGACTACATGCGAAGATTCAACGTCCCGGCAACGCCAGATGGCATCCACAATCTCAAGTAAAGACAATGTTATACATGCTCTTCTGTCCACATACACCATGTAGAGACACACACATGAGCATTCAGGCACACACACACTCACGGGAAATAATGTACTGTACGTTCAGGGTAAGCGTCACTGAACATGGAACACACTGAGAACTCACATTTAATTATCTTAAAGTGATCTCTTGTTGCCATAACTCCCTGATAAACAATAGAGATACTAACAAAAAATGGATTGTTGAACAGTGCTGCATGTCCATGGAAAGTCAGAATTTGAGGGGGGGGAAAAAATGTGCTGTCATTCCCCAACCCGAAACACGCCTGCCTGTTGGCATTCAGATCTCAGCCTCCTCCTTACCCTGCCATTGCTGTCATCCTAAGCTGCTTCAACATTCAACTGGCATCCCCCGTGAAGCAAAGCAGAATATAGTCAGGAAAGGAAACTGGAACAGAGGCCGCAGCAGCTGGATAGGACACCATTTTAACGGATGAAACAAGATTTATATATTTTTTTCTTTTTTTTCTTTTACTGAGCTTGTAAAATGCTGATTAAGAGGGTTCGAGGAAATATGTCGTCTTTAGAAAAATTACAACTGAGGGAACGAGACAGCATTCAAGTGTGCCGTGGTAATGCATCTGTGAACACTCAGGTCTCAGCGTTCACTCCCCAAGGCACCAAGCATTAGTTATCACTGAGAAAGGCATGTCTGTCTATTAGAACCTTAAATCCCACGTTATAGTACAATGTATCTACTATGTACTGCATTTACAGGAGTTTCCCCATGTGGAGATTAAACTCAGAATTCATGAATTTAACCAATTAAAACTGGATTTTAAGACCGCTATGGTTACCTTTCTGCACAGATCAAGTGTTGAATGCGCTATTTAGAATAATGTTTATTGCATAGATTGAAGAGAACAACGTTTTGATTTTTATCATGATCATATTTTGGGTCAAATATGTTTTTTATTTTTATTATGAGTGATACAAAAAATCCCATCACCCCTGATTGCTATACCGCCATTGCAGGTTTGGAGATGTATTCAAATGTAGATGTCTGTTTGCAGTTGTCATGGTTGTCATCACTGCACAATATGCACCTATTACGGTATGTGTTTTTACCAATGTGTGTCTCATCCCAGCAATTGAAGCTGTAGCAACAACAAATCACAGGCTGCCTGCAATATAATCATAATTTGTACGAAAGTGTACTGGCCGGGGCATTATTAGCCATCAGGAAACTTGCTTTTTTAAAGTGGTAGCGATATTGGAAATGCGGCTTTTATATGCCTTTATGGAGTCTTGAATAACAAGCTCATACCAGAAATGATTAAAAAAATCGAAGTATTTTTATGATGCTAACAGGTCTTTCCGTATGATTTGTCCGTGATCAACCTCCCTGTGATTCAACATGAATGTTACCGCTGTGTCTGACATTAGCCTTGTATTAAATGTCGTGTCACTAGTGGCATTTCCTTGTCATGCCCCTAGCGTGCAAACACATGATTCAGTTACTTATACAAGCTTTACTGATGCAGGTTAGGTAATATGTTAATGTCAAGGAAGTGCTCTTATTATTATGTTCTTTTAAAAAAACACAGTAGCATCAATCAATAGCATACCATGGTTTGAGAGACCAAAAAACATAAGCTGTAAGCTAAGTCCCCATGCAATAATCAACCACCAGCTTCTGCTCAAAAGATAGCTGAGGATTTTCTAACACTGTCCTTGATAACAAGCAAATATAATACAGGAATACAGTATATTGAAAAAGGCTTTGGAGCATGTATATTGTGGTAGGATTTAGCTGTCAGTAAAGACATTTGAGTTGATTTTGTAAAAGCTTCACTGACTGTGTTGTGACTTATTAATATCACACCTCTACATAAGAGGCTTGAAATGAGGAATGCGAGTAAATTGGCAGACAGAAGGCAGTAATTTGTCTTGCATATAACGTCAAAGTGAAGTGAAACCTTTTAAAGTGTACGTCCAAAACAAGAAAAACAACTTTTTTTTCTTTCTTTACACTCTCTCTGTAAGGTCAGAGGCTTGACATTAGGACCTGGAGTGAGATGACAAAGTAAGGTCTATTTTAGTGTATGTCTCAAAAGACGTTAAAGGGCCTAATTGTAATGTGAGTGCTTTCAAATAAATGTTTTCTGGAGTTGGTTCCAGGAAGATGTAAGATTTCTGTTGTGCTATTGTTATACATACTATCCCAATGAAATTACTAGGGTGGCTATGGATCTGTCTCTGAAAGGCACATTTGAGGTCAACACTGCCACACATTGCATGCTGTAAAATCAGGTAAAAATTGGAGCTTTTGCCATCTCAGTCAGAAATTGTTCATTGCACTCCCTAGTCCAACATTGTCTGTCTGCAGCAGTGGATTGTTGTCTAGAGTGTGTGAAGTGAAAGAATATGACTTGCTTTTGCGACATCTGCACTTGAAGTGCACTTGAAGTGCACTTTGTGTGTAATCAACCTGCTGTGTGTTTACAGGGCTGACCCTCAGAAGCTGGATGCCTTCATCATGGACAAAGCTCTGCTGGATTATGAAGTCTCCATAGACGCAGACTGTAAAACACTGACAGTCGGAAAACCCTTTGCTATAGAAGGTATCATGACACATCATTGACAAAAGACTTGCTTATTTAGTACACACATTCAGCATAGTGGATGTTTTGAGTAATCGAATAGAGAATTTGTTGATGAAGAACATTTTAGATTAAGGTTATGACTCAATTATGATTTTGATCAGTTTGTATTGAGATAGTGATTTCTGAATTCACAAGTGTGTTTTCGCTTTTGAATTATAAGTAAATATTATTTGGTCTTCCTGCATAACAGCACACTAACTGACTATGAGAATGTTAGCGCAGACCTCATTTTTACATATCCATCACTCAAACAATTTGCACACCAGTTAATCTTAGGGCTCTCAACATATTATCTCCTGTAAATCTGTGGTCCTTTTAGCATATGTTCTTACCTCCCAACGGTCAGGTCACCATAGTCCCAGATTCCAGTGTTGTTGGTAATTACTTAATGCACCCTTACGCCTTCACTCACCACACAATGCAAATCAATCAGTGTGCTTCCTACCGAGACAAGGTACTTCTGTAATTGGCTATTGCTGAATTTGTCACACTTTCCTAGCATGCTAATTCTGAGATTTGCTTGCCAAAGTCAAGTGCTACCTTTAGAGAAATAATGGTGTTTTTTTTCTGACCACTGGCAGTTTTTGCCAAGACTCCCCTTCTTCGTGCTCAGCAGTTATTTCCCTTATTCTTGAGCGCAGCCTTTATCCAATCAAAGCAAAAAGAAAATGGCAGTTCATAGTGGGTGAAGTGAGATTTTTTTTGCTGTTGTGACAGAGGAATAATGAGCCTGCACTGTGTATTTCCACTGGCAGGCTATGGAATTGGCCTCCCTCAGAACTCTCCGCTCACCTCCAACATCTCGGAGCTTGTTAGTCAGTACAAGTCGGACGGTTTCATGGACACGCTGCATGACAAATGGTACAAGGTTTTGCCCTGCGGGAAGCGCTCCTTCGCTGTGACCGAGGTAGGAAAAAAAAACTGCAGCAAATTGTTATTGTCTTGTACGATGGGAGACATTGAAATTGATGTTGAGTTGTGATGTACAGTATCTGTATCTTCCTTATCCCCATCCATGGATTATCGTATCACAGGTTTTTTTCTTCCTTCCTGCCAAATATATGAAAGGCAAAGAAAATTGGAATGTAATAATCAAACTATTTCTAATATGAAATGGGTCGCTTATGAAATGCCTGCAATTATAACCAAACACTTCATCTTGCTGCTCTCATCATCCGCTTCTCCAACTTCAGCAGATTTATTGAGGAGTGGGTGAACATTGTTAAGCACTTAGCAGCTTAAAAAGCCACATATCGTCCCTTTGGAGTAAGTTGAGTCCAAAGTGAGAGTGACTATGTAAGTATTGGTTTGAAACAGGAAAACACACTGGAAACGTGACTTTGAATGATTGATAATGTTGCTCAGCCTTGGCAGGTCATGTTTGCCACCACAAAATTATAAGGAGTATACGCATCACTGTAGTGTTTACAACTTGTCTCACTGCCCTCAAGTGCCCGAAACAAAAATCAAATGCAGCTTTAAGTAATGCACTATACAGCATATTTATTATTTCACGGGTACAGTCTGTATCATGAAATGACATAACTTTGGCATAATTCCAAATTCAGACTATACCATCATTGTATGAAAGTAGCTTTCCTTCCCTTTAGCATAGCCCTATAAAACCCTTCGTACCAAAGGGACCCGCTCCAAGTTTCACCATTTTTCTTGCTGATCTTTCAGAATACTTGCACCGCCTCCATTACCTCCTTGTTCAGTAATTGGCCCTTGCTAATTCAAAGCCTGGCCCCCTGACCCTGCAGCTGTGAACCAAGCTGTGTCCCCATTACTTCACTCCTAAACAGTGTGCAGGCCCCCGGTGCTCCGTTGTGTTCTGCTATTACCGAACACTTATAGCTCTCTTAGCAGCCTGGCCGTGTCTCCGCCAGCTGTGGCTTCGGGAATCCCCAAAAGTGGCTCCAACCTCAGGGCCGACTCAGCTGCACTCTCCCTGTTATCAAGCATTACGTCTAAAAACGTACTTCTTCAAGAAAGGACTCTGTGTCCCCACTCTGTCCCATCTTCCTTCCGTAATTTTGTGGCGTTCTTTTTCATTATTTATTTTTCTTAGGTAGACTACTTTATGACAGTTTTCTTTTTCATATAGCCGTATTGCCCCTAGCTGCTGGTTGCTCGTTATGCTGTCTAATTAAGAAGCACTCCTGCCGTGTGCCTTGTAATTACAGCATTACCTAAATACTTAATACGTTAATGTAAATTACCACCTCATGAGTCTCGTCTGAGTAGCAGAGGAAGTGAAGCGTGCTCCCCTGTTGCAACAGTCAGACCTGTAGCAGATGCAGACTTGAAATAGCTCCAGGTCCATTTCATTTAGCACTATCATGCCTCCACCTGCCCACGGCGACGGTTTTGGCAGTGTGCTGATCATGTGCACACACACGTCTGGCTCCTATATTACAGATAATGTGGTAAAATAAATTATATAGAGTATGTGTATCATCCGATTAAATCAACCCAAACTTTAAACATCACCTTGCTCACTTGCATAATGCAGCCAAGTTCTAACCAAAGCGGCATGTTTTGGCACAGTGACAATGTGCTGTCAGAATGAACACTTGACGGCATCGGCGGGAGATTTATGTGATTTCAGCAATATGAACTACTGACTAGGCCGTCTTCAGTTTAGTCCTCCTCAGCATTTCTTTAACAATCTCTTATTGGGATGAATGACTGCTACACCACCAGCGGCAAACCGGCGATTCTGAAGAGAAAGAAAGAAAGAAAAATCTGATGGATTGGCTTCAGTGAGGCAGCCAACAACTCTCTGGCACTGAGCCAGCTTCTCTGTCGCCCCCAAAGAAGTTGATCCCATTTATAGTAATACAATCAATACCAATAAATGACATAGTATTCAATTACCTTACATAAAAGAGGCCAGACGTAACATTACCGAGAGATGAATTGTGATCGAAAGGGACGAAGATTATCAGTGCTATGTGCTTTTATTAGAAGTTATCCATACAATGTTCGGCATATTTATATTATATTTTTCATATTTATTCAATGAGTGAAGTGAACCAAAGGAAGGTTAAGAAAAAAAAACATGAAAGTGGATGTGTGCATTATAAATGAGTGTTACCTACAGTGAAAAAAAAGACAGAAAGTGTATCTGTTGCCAAAAAGTGGTAGAATATGCTGGAAATGTGCTGATACAAGGAACGGCCAGAACTGGGAGGAATCTTGGACGGGGGTTGATATACGAAATAATTTACACTGCTTCTTTTATGCACTGGAGTTAGTTAGGTATTAAATTAGATCACTGCCATTTATCCTTAGCAAGATTCTCTTACGCGGCTAAAGGATAACACCACTGAATATATCTCCCTGTGTCAATTAATTCCCACAAAGTTTTCAAATCTCCTTTCCAGCCGTCAGATGAGACTACTGTCTGTGCAGCCAACATTTCATTGCAGCCGGCTCGCCAAGTCACAACACAGCAATGAGGAATTTAATCCATCATGTATTTCTTTTTTTCCAACGGGACTCTATATTGCGGTCATTGCAGCCCTTTCACCGTGTCACAAGCTGTTCCATACTCGGCAGTAAAAAGATTCATAGGAGAATGGGCTTCTGCGGTAACAAGTGCTCAATTAGGAAAAGTGCGCTGTCACAGGAGTAGAGTTTACACTTGCAGACTCATGATACCTCTCTTTCTCTAAAGCGACACGTTTAGAATAGAGTTAAGTGATACAGTAATTTAAGATGGCGGGGGGAAAATGTATAGTCTCTTTTCAGTTTCATAACTCATAGTGAGGCTATTTGAGGATTTTCTCTGGAGCAGAATCTCTTGAGAATAAAAACAAAACAGTAAAAAAAAAACTCACATTGATATGAAATGAAACCTGTGCTGTTTTTTTCCAGGGAAGTAACAGAGTGGAAGGTGACATCTGATTTCCAATTTCTCATTGAAAAATACAAGGCTGAATTGAGAACTGTATGCAGGCATTGCAGTTTACACTTGCCGACTTTCTAATCCTGTTAAATTCCCGTTTTGGTGACACTATTATCACTTTTTTCCACTGCTTTGTGGTATAACTTCTGGTAGGAGTTCAAAGCAGACCTCAGCAATAGTCTCCTCGCGCTCATTTTCTTTGGAGTAGGAAGCTTTTACAGCTGCAGTGGCAGTGATTGTGGTGTTGTAAAGTCAAGCTATGAGAAGAGAAAAAAATACATGATGCATTTTGTTTGTCGGTGCGGCGTTTTGACGAAGAGAGCTGTTTTTAATGGCACTTTGAAAACAAGGGGAAGCCAATCACTCCCGGGAGGTCGGCCAAAAGTCCTGTAATAGAGACGGTGGAAGTTTTGACTGTGGTGAATCCATCAATGAAAATACGCAGTTCAAGGGTACTTATATCACAAAAAAAGAAATGAATTGAATTACACTGGTGTACTCCTGAAAGGGAGAGCTGGAGAAATATGTTTTAAACAACCTAAAGCGACTGCCCATGCCTACTACTGAAAAGTGCTTAGATAAGATAAGGAAGCCCAAACAAAATGGAGGTTTATTATTGTTCTCAATCATAAGTTTTTTTTTTTGCAGATTGCAGTGTGAAGTGGCAAGATGACAATCACTGTACTTTTCCATTATGGGCATTCTACTTTTTGTCTCTCACCCCTGTCCTTTCTTCCCTTGTCTCTCTCCAGACACTGCAGATGGGCATAAAGCATTTCTCTGGACTGTTTGTGATGCTCTGTGTGGGTGTGGCCTTATCTCTGCTGACCACACTAGCAGAACACATCGTATACAAGCTGGTG
The DNA here is from genome assembly GCA_026122265.1 of Ammodytes dubius. Taxonomy (NCBI): domain Eukaryota; kingdom Metazoa; phylum Chordata; class Actinopteri; order Uranoscopiformes; family Ammodytidae; genus Ammodytes; species Ammodytes dubius. Next base: position 10,929,900 of record CM047524.1, read on the forward strand.
ATCCCGAGGGTCAAGGAGCCACGCTACAAATACTGGCTGCACACCAGCCAGGTATGGAGCTTGCACACAAATACACGCACATACAACACAGTCCTGCAACGTTTCAATCATGATTTAGCAATAAAATACGATTGCCGGTTTAAGTTTTCTGATTATTTAAAAGGTGCTCCAAGGAACTTTCAGTTTGTTTTCATTCGTGGGCTTCCTTTGGACAAAAGTGCAAGTGTTTTTACTACGCAAGCTGTAGTTCCTGGGTGAGCATACCCATGACAAACGCATTAAGAAAAACGATATAAATTAGCATTCCCTGCACTGACCGTCTCGTTTGCTGTTACATGTAATTTATGATCATCAGAGGAGAAATTAGACTGTTTCAGAAATGTTTTAAAGTTCCTTGAAGCACCTTTAAATTAGTAAAAAGGAAAATCTGTTACAGAATGTATAAAGAAGTATTTGTACCAAAGTGTTCTTACTTTTGAAGTCCATTTGTATTTAGACAGTGAAACATGAGTTTTTGTTGTTGCTCTTTTCCCTCTATTTCTCACACAGCCTTTCAAGTTCACCAGCAGAATAACCATAGATAGAGAAAGAGACCAAGTCATACTCAGTTAGCATTTGACAGCTAATTTGTTGCTTTTTTCCCCCAGAGATTACACCGAGCCCTCAACTCAGTCTTCAATGATGACAAACTATCGAGCGTCGCCAAGCCTGAAAAGAGGTACTGTCCTTGTTATCGAAGGCTGGGCCCAATACAGTGTCAGTTCAATCACATAAATCAAGGGGACATGTACAGCACTATAATGTATTCATGCTTAAAGTAATGAGTTTTTTTTATTTAAGAAAACTCCATCCCTGAGTGATTGAACTTAAAATAAACCAAGCCTGTTGTGTTGTAATTATTTAGGACCACATTAAGTGCATTTTGTTTTGACTGGGGACTCAGGCTCATTATAACTATTGTCATGCAAGGACACATCAGAAGTGGGCTTGCTACTGACTATAAAAAATATGTAGCAACATTTTGGTCAGAATTACCCGATAAATGGAGATTAATGGGTCCCTCCATCCATTGCCATTAGGCGAATAATGCTTCATCAAGATACACAGTTTGATGTGCTAATGTCTCCACTGCAGAGGAAACAAGATGACCTAACCTAACATAATAACTAGTTAAACCTTATACATGCCCACTCATTATGTATTTAGTTTAGTTTAGTTGTTATACTCAAAGCACCATCTTCCAAATATTTATTGTAAGTCACCCTTTTATACACATCTCAGTGTTCATAGTTTTTCAACATTATATGGGTCTCTGGTGTGAATAGAAACCCTCTCTTTTTCTCAGCCTCTACCTTTCTGAAAACCTTTTGTTCAAGAACCCCAGTTAGATGTATCCCCTTGCTGAAGTCATAAGGATATGTACCTTACCCTGAGGTGCAGGCCGATCAGAGCAGACCGGGCTTTTCAGATTGCGGGACTTAACCAGAGACGTTCTAAAATGGAACGTTTCAGACGGGGCGTAAACGAGGATTTTGAGCAATGGCATGCTGAGAAATATAAAGGGTGTTTTGGACGCAACACCATTAAAAATGTTGTTTGTAGAAACCCAAATTACAATTTTGAACCTGACAATGAGTATATTGTGACCTTTTAAATCTTGAAATACCAAAAAAGTCATCACAAACAGCACACAATAAAGGAAAGCAGTTTAGAATTAAGAAAATCTGCCATGGTGAACTTGGTGGCAACACTTGAACATCACAAATCACAAGGCCATACGCTTTAACCTCCCTTTGCACCAAAGAAAAAGCACGTTATCATTTCCAGCAGAGAGTCAATTTTTCAAACTCAAACAGCCCATTGGCCAAATTATCAGGCTGTGGTTACAAGAGACAGCAATTAACATGGAAGGGCAGTTATTAAGGGACCCATTTTCTTAATGGGAAACTAAATGCATCGGTCAGTCTGCTGGAAGCTTATTATCAGTAAGTGGAATTGGAAAAAATAATCTTTTGCAGTCGTTTGCAGAGTATTGTTTGGCACAGTGGGTGACGGAGACGGAAGATTTAGTAAATCATGATGAGAGCCTCTTTTTGGACCGTTTCACTGTCTTATTAAATGCTGTGCAGTCCAGATTAGTTACATAACCCTTCAGCAACGCACTGTGATCCGTAGTGTCACCCCCTTTTATTCACATTTGGTCCCTGCTCACACTGCCATGTTAATACTCACATTGGAGCTTCCTCTTCGCTATCCGATAAGCATATCTGATGAAAGGTAGGCATAAGTGGTATAAAAGTATTACTGTATTTTTTTTAAGCTTCCAAGGGGAGATCAAAACAAACCCTTAAGCTTCCACCGAGCCAAATTAATTCCATTTTATCTCACCCTGCTTGATAAACTCGGCCTGTACTCTATTTCACATCCATCCCTTACTTTGCACGGTTCACGCCGAGGGGACGCTCAGGTGAAGCACTCAAAAGTGGGGATTAAATACACGTAATAATTACGGAGCCAAGGCCATGTGAGGGATGCCTGTGGTAATGGGGATAGATTACCCTACTCCTGCATAATTATGCCCATTCGGTCAGGCTCTTCTGCATCCTGCCGCGCGCGCTGGTCTTATGAGTCAGAAAATTATTTAGCGTCGTATTGTCGTGTGCTACCGCTGCCGTAAATCTTCAAGAAAATAACTGTAACGCTAGTAATTCCTTGGCACAAAATGACAAGGCATTATGTAACCAAATGATGCATATAGGGTAAAAATTCAATTGGCTTGAAAACGACTACCCAGGATGGAACCATGACATATTTCATTTCCTAACAGTGCTAACAGTGATGTAGAAAAAGCCCCAAAGGTGTCGGTAAAGTGTCCGTCCGTGAGAATTACGAGCAGGGTGTGGGATACCCTGAAACACTCCGTCCAATTAATATCTCTTGATTTATTATCGAGCGCAGTGCTAAGGTCATGTAGCTTGTAAAAAGACAGACATCCACGTTAGAACAATATCAAGGCGATTACAATGCAGCAGCTATACTGTTCTTGATGAAGGAAAGTATATGGGATAGGACCATGGCCCCCACTGTTTATACTTATAGACTGTATACTTATAATGACCAAACTCACAACTTAAAGGTGGAGTCAGCGATTCTGGAGAACGTTTGTTCACAATCACTTTTTGTCAAATCTCCTTACGATTTGCTACCTGAGCATAGAGTGTGTACGCTAAAAAAAACTCTGCTGTTACACAGCCAAAGCTCTGTAAACTGGTATGTAAACAAAGGGGGCCCACCGTAGCTAGCAACAGAGCCTAGGATGTGCACTCGGGCATCCACAGGTAGTGGATCATGGGGAGGTATTCACTGATTTTGACAAAGTGATTGGCAATTAGGTTCTTTTCATTTGGTCTATGTTTTGCACACCACTCCATCTGTTTTTTAAACATACAATATAACTCTTTAAATAAATCATAAAAACTTTTAGGAAACTAGCATTTTCCAGCAACCAGAAAAACTCTGCAATGTCAAAATAATGGGTGCAGGTATATTTGTTTTTTCAGTCCTGCTGTGTAATACTTGCGTAGAAGCTCACCATCACCAATGCTCTAGAGGAGTGTAATCACAACACATAAGAGCTACTGTGTACAGGTCTCATACAAGAAGACCAACTTTGACATTAACTTGTAGCCCTCTCCACAGGATGGGCTGCTGTAAAGAGCTCCACCTCCCGTAGCTTTCTAGTGATTCAATATCTTGCTCAAGGACACTTCAGCAGGGAGCATATCTTTCCTTTGCACCTGCTAACCTGCACAGTGAAGGACAGCCACCCATATTCACTGTGCTACAAGCTGTGTCTATGTCTTGTTGTGTGCCCGCTGGTAGAGGCATCTGTAACGACAGATGGGTTGGGACATAGTGGTCAGCGGTAGAACATACCTTTCTAATTCCATTTTGTTAAGGACGTCTCATAGAGAACTGCTGCAGGCACAAACCAGCTGACAGAAGTGAAGAAAAGTATATGTGATTATAGGAAGTGGTGAAAAGAAACAGCCTTGGACTCTGTATTTGGTGCTTGGGTTTATAACTCTGGGACGGCAAGGACATTTATTTAAATTCCACCGCATGAGGAGAAAAACTTTATATTTATGAAAGGGTAACTGTTGAGAACTTGAAAACAGTTAGAAATGGTATGTGAATATGGCCTCTCTGAAGAAAAGGAGTAAAGGTACCTCGCCCTAAGAAGTTGTGAAAACTAAATCTCTTTGTGTATAATGGAGAAAACACAGGCTGACTTGCAGTTGTGTATTTTCTAGGCTACTGGTCCCTGAAATAAAACAGAATGTTAAAAACAAAATAGGTATTTTTGTTTTGGGGTTAGAAATTGAGATGCTATCTGATGTCAGCGTGAAGAAAAACTGTACATATAGTTCTTTGTTCAGTAGAAAAATGTCTTTTTTGGGGGGGCGGGGGGGAATCACCATCTAGGAAAATAATTACGATGTGAAGGACATCCTAACATTGCAGGAAAAAAAGGATTTATATGCCAGCATGCATTTCCGTCTGCGATACACACATTTGCCGGTTCCCTTTCTGTCCTTGATATCATTATCTCTTGTGGGATTCTCTAACAAGCAAAGAGAGAAAAAAGTTAGTGTTTATATATTTCCCCGTGTCATGCTGTGAGCTCCGATTCATCGCGCCCGACCTTCATGTCATGAAAGTTGGGCATGAAAGAGAGAAAAACCCACACGGAAATCAAGTTAGAGGCAGGATGGAAAAAGTTATGTGGAAAGACTAGAGGCTCCACTAATAAGGAGAATCGTGTCTATATTAGCGGTGCACTTTTTAGAGCAGATGCAGAGTGCTTACAAATTAATTTGTTGTTGTTTTTTAAAGAGGGAGAGAGATAATTCCTCAGTAACAGCAAAAACAATGCAAAATAAATATTTAAAGAAATTGTTTCAGCCTAGATGTATAACACCTATGTACCTGTTGTCATATAGCACTGTTAGTCAGAGAAACATCCTTCCTATTAAGTGTGGCACACTTACACTACTCTGTAATACTGTGGTGAAATTCTTAAGACTCAAGGCTTTAGAGATCTGATAATGTTAACCACATTGCAAAAGATCCTCTGTTTCGTTGCAGCAATGATGTAAGCACAGCCAGGTGCCGTCTTTTCAAAGGGCACATATATATATATATATTATTTTAAGATGAGGTTCTTTTTATGTTCTTATATTCTGATGGCACTTTTGATGTCAGGAGTATCTCATTAAATGTGTCAAGTCACTTTTTTTTATCACGGGCGAAAACACCTTTGGTTCTGAGGGTTCTTCAGTTAGGCTTGAAATCATTTGATAGGTATCTTTCTCCTTTAATGGAATCATGGTCACTGATCAGATGTGGTCTGATAGATGTGAAAAGTTTCCATTTGAGTGAGTATACTCAATTTTGTTCTTTTTAAAGTCTCTGGCAAGTCAGAGTTATCCTATAAATGAGTGCAGGAAACATTTAAGTTGACAGAGTACAATATATATTATATTGTATTTGAGCTACTTGGTTGTAGTCTTATTTTTCAGTGTCATTTCAGGAGATGTATTTATTTGAAGCAGCAGGTTTCTATTCAAGCGTTTCTTTATGATTAGTTTTATATCTTGTACCTCTACTACTACAATATTGTTTGATAACTAAAAATGCAGCTTTTCTTGTTTTGTTTGCTTAAATAACTGAACTAAACACGAATTTGAACCATACTAAAAGGGCACAAGGGCTAGACTTTATTATGGTTTGGTGAGGCATGAAAGCAAGGACAGTTGCTGGTAAACCCAAGATGACACCAGCCTTTTGTAATATCCAATCATTTATTGCAGATGCTACTTCTTGTCAGCCTTCTCCCTTTCGTGTGCTGATGCTGGGTACAAATAAAGTGGAGAAGCTTTAGGTAAAAGTCCAAGGTGTCTTGAGTTTTGTAAGTGTCAGTGCCATCAAAGGAATCACTCTATCGCCAAGGGAAACTATGGCTGGACATTTTTCTTTAAACTTTGTGGTTCTTTAAAGCTCCGATTAAATAGCTACGAGTTTATATCTTTGTTCCTGGGGGTTTGTGGTGATTCCACGGTACTTGAACCATGATTATGTAACATAAAGTAGTTGAAGAGAAGGCTGGGGGAATGCTGTAAAATTGACAATGATTGAGGATCACTGCTCCTCCACCACTCCCTGGAGCAGCACAAAGAGAAAGATATGTAAGGAAATAATATGTGTAGCCTTTGATAGAACATTACAATGGGGATTCTGTGTCGAAACTGACATCTCACACCTCCAACCCACGTTTCTAGCTAGTGCTCATTAGCTTCATGGTAAAGGTAGAACTCCCGGGTACAGGTGGTTGGGATCAGTGCTGGTGCTGGAGGAAATTAATTGGCCATGATTGTGATGTGGTCCAGTCAGCCCTGACCGTCAAGGGTTTCTTTGTATCGTCATGTTGGGGAGGGCTACTCTGTGAGGACACGGAATCTTTCAGCTCCGTGAGAGTCGTTAGTGTGGCACTGATTGGCTGATTGAGCCCAGGTGTGAGGAGTCTATATGCCCTGGGACCCCCAGTGTGCTGTGCTGCTCATTGTCTAGCCTTCTGAGAGTGTGAGAGTGTTCTCTTGGTTAAGTGTTTCCAAAAAAAACTGTTTAGTTCTTTGTGTGTTTTCAGCTGCTTGGCAGCAGTGGTTTAGTTGGTCGTTTTAGTGTGATAACAAAAATTGCCACCGTGCCCATATATAGGCCTACCATTGAGGTAATGTCCTCGGAAATTTATCTACCAATTTCGTTTTACTTACTACCTGAAAATAGAGCTGATGAGACAAATAGCCCTGCATTAACGCAGCGTCACTTGACACATAGTTGCAAATACATCTGACTTCTCCAAACCAGATGCAAGTACAGTAATCACAGCATTCTTTTTATAGAACAGATGCCTAAACTAAATAGCGAACGCACAGTAGAGTCTCGCAGCTCAACTAAACTGCATTACCCACAAACCCATTTGGAAAAAGAAATGAACCTGCCAATAATGAGTAACTTAATAATCACAATTGTGTTCTGAAATCAAATAGAGATGCAGCTAACCCGGCAACTCTACTAATGTTATGTTGGATGGATAATTAACTGTATGATGGATATATCATCTTGTTCATAAGCATGGGCCTATTGTCAAATCATCCTTTACATAATTGATCAGTTATTTAGCCTTTTCATAAAAAAATATATTGAAGAATCCTGTCTACAGCCTTGATTGCCACATCACATTTCTCCTTGTATCTCCCTATCACATCTCCAGGTGCAATGAGGGGAACAACCAGTGGAATCCCACAGAGCCTTCTCTCTGCAACAGACGTACCATCCTTCCTGAGATGCAGAATGACCTGGAATACCAATCCTCCCAGGACCTTCCCCCTCCGCCTCCCCCCTCTCCCCACTCTTCTCTTCCCCTCCTGGAGAAACACCTGTCCATAGTGACCAACTCTAACGGTCGCTCTGCCCTGTTGGGACTGGGGCCAGGTCAGGGGTGCTCCGGACAGGGCAAAACATTGGGACATTGTCGGGCTCTTGGTGTAGGGGACTGTGGCCCCGGGCTGGGAGTGCAGCAGGGCCGCAATCCGCTGGTTCAGGAACTGTCCGAACTGGAGGGTCAGATCCTCGTAATCAAGCAGCAGCTGCAGACTGCCATGAGGAGGAAGAGGGAGCTAGAACAGTCCCATTTAGAAACCCAGCAAGCCATTCAGACTGCTCCCAGTCATCCCTAGCCATACAGTCCCACCAGCAGACTAACCAACACACAAACACCTCCCGGAGTTCTGAAGCTTTTTCAACCCTTTTTTTTCTATTTCTTTAATTCTTTACTGGGAATAACCCCGATAGATGAACCCATCTGGTTTTTTCAAGGGAGGTCCCTCTTTCTGCCCAGAGAAACCTGGGAAGGCATGGGACAAGTTTCCCAAAACCTTGCTGTTGGGTTCTGGAATAAAAGGATCCTTGTCTGAGTTGTGTGAGGAGTTTGGAACCTTCACACATCTTTTGAGGCTGAAATGCAGTGATCAGATCCTGCTATGATGCTCCTTCACTTAGACAGGAGGCGATGGACAACAGTGAACAAGGGACCCTGAATCAAAGCTGTTCTTACTAGCTTGTTGCTGTCACTGAAGAGCTGTGCAAACCTTACTCTTTTTAACTTTCCTTCCATTATTTTCCCCATTTACTTCCATTCCTACACTTCTGTAGTCCATCCTTTTGTCCCTCTCATCCCTTTCCACCTGAGCCATACCTCTTCAAGGATACAGATTTGCTTGCCATGGTGATAAGCTTGATCGTAGACATGATGACTCTTTGGTATTTAAGCTTAATGGGCCTAAATCACCTGAGTCTTATGGTGGGGACTCATAGAGAGTGAAAATGACCTGAATTTGAACCCGGTTACTTATGTCTTTATGTCCTGGTGTCACACTGAAACCTTCTACCTAAAGAAATGCAGTTGCTGGTGACTGGATTGTTACCATTTACCTTTATGTTTCTTGCCTTTTTTTCTAAAGTTCACTTTTAAATGGTTGGTTGGGCAATTGTTATGAGTAAATACATTACTTAAAAAGCTATAAATCTTCAGCAAGGCACCCCTTTATTCATGGATACCTTCTGGTTGCCATCTTGTGGTGGATTATAGGACAATACAGAAACATCTTATTCTAGGGATCACACAATGATGTTGTCCTGCCCCTCACCGATGCACCTACAGTACATACAAGTCATTATTGAACTTGTCAGAGTTTGAGTTATGATCTAGAAGCTTTTCTTCTTCAAAATGGCGTTGGGGTCATAAACAACACAGGATGTGAAGAAGTAATTCATTAAATGATAATAAATCCAAGAAAACCCACAATAGGATTTTTTTTTACCCAGCCTCATGAAATAGTCATGCTCTTGTCATCTTGTGACTTAACAAACCTGGGTCAAATGTTTTTAAATTGGAATTGGAATATACGAACAAGGGGCCACTACAGTCAAACTCGGGCATCTGATTTGGTTACGAAGATCATTCACATCTGAACACGCTGAAACAGTCCCTCTGTGATGAGACCTGTTTCCTTGCATCTTTTTCTGTTTGCCTTTTGGATGTGTTCTGTTATTAAAAACTTACCTCTCCTCTTTGCACTCAATTTAATCGCAAACTGATTTCCTATGAATTTCTTAAAATGTGACAACTCATACATCCACGGACAATTTTTTGTTGACATTACAAAAGCAGAACGTAGGAGAGGGAGTCTTTCAGCCTTGTGCAATATATAGTTTGGACCTCAGTTCAGCTTTTTAATTATTACAGCTCCATAACCTTGAAACTGTCTGGCACCAAGCAACTCAATTTGAATGCAATCTCTCCCTATGGCAAAATGAATTCTGACCGACCAACAGAGTTTTAAGATTTTCTTACTAAAAAAAGAATCCAGGACTAGATGTGTTTCATCAAGTACACATGTCACTCTATAAGCCATACAGACCAGTGGTTAAACAAAAATGCAGACATCAGGCACATCAGGCTAACTGGAATGAGGTTTATTTGCCAGAAATATTTTCCAAGTTGACCATTGAGTTTTTTTCTAATACTAATTCTTCCTGTCTTCATACTGTAAGATTATATTAAGTTTCTTCTTAAACATCCTGCAGGTGTATACATAACCAGCCAACTCAGTGCTTAGCTGAACAATTTTTTTTATAATATATCGTATAAATAATAATTACAGTATATTGGTCAAATACTGCCACACACACATACACAGTCCCTATCTATCGAGCCAGTGTGTGTCTGCAGGGGTAAGCACAGGCTGTCACAGCTGAAAAGAATACCTGACAGAGCAAAAGAGCCCAAGTGCACTGGCTGAGCCCTCCACTTTCTTTGTGTCTCCGTGTGCGTATGCCTTGCTTGGCAGTGACTAAACATCACAGAAGTCGCTGAGGTGGTAACAGGATGCATCAACAGAAAAAAACTTTATAAGAGCCTGGTTTTGGCATATTGGTGCTTATTTTAATCTCTTGTCTGGGCAGCATGTGTGGATGGAGAGGGGTGTGGTGTAAGGAAAACAACCTCCCTTACAGGATGTCAAACTAGGTACAAGGGACATGAATACGCTGATATGAAAACAGTTTTTAAAAAATATTTAAATTGTCCTGCGATGATGTAGTTACTTTAACTCGTGGTACATGCTAGTGCACATGTAGTAAGATCATGTCAATTCATATCCCCTGACTGAACCAGTAGACTGGGATCGGCCCTCTGCATCCTGTACTTGAACCATTCAAAACGTCAGCATCAGACTTGTGACCACTTACCTCAATATTTATTGCTCGCCCACATTCCAACCATAACATCACATCCTATTTCAATGCAGAGCACGAGGCAATGTGGTTGACTGATTGGTAATTATGTTCAAATGTGACAACACTCTTGGGCTGTTAGCTTAGCCATGGTTTAGGTAAAGGCCTATCACAACAAATAAGGTGGGATTTGTATGCACCAGATTTGTATGCAGAAGAATTACTGTCTGCCTGTGAGGTGTAACTCTGGGCAATGAAAAGAAAACAAATCTCAAAATATTCTAAACAACACAAGGCCAGACACGTTTCCCACTCCTTATGACAATCAGTTTCAGTGTATCTTTGGAGTTTAACTATTGTTTCTATGTTTCTAACTTATTCAACATTTGTTTTTGTTACAATGGTAAACAAAGTTATACCACTTCAATTTGAACACTGACACATCATGAAGACACAAGACAATACATAGTTGCTACTGACTATTTAATTTGTGGACAAACCAAGAAAAAAAAATATATGTAGCATTTCAATTGAAAAGCTTTGTTTTGTTCATAAAGTAAAAAGACGATAATAATCACAATGATAATGATACATAATACAAATCATGAATGTCTATAAAACATCTCGACTTCTCTCTTCATGCTGGGCGTATTCTTCCAATGGGAAATGGAATCACAACATTGTATCACAATCCACTGGTGGGTCAGAGAGGGGTACGGACAGCCTCAAGGGAGGAAAGGTGAAGCAGTAATCAATAGCCCGGTTTCCATTAACAGGGCTAGCCAGGCCATAAGTAAGTCACTCTCAATTCAAAGAGCATTTCTGTCTATTTCTTTGTGTACTCTATAATGATGTGTCCCATTGGGATTTCATTTTACATTTAATTGTAAAGCCATACCAGTAAAATATTCAGGTACTGTAGATCCGGCACAGGCTAGCCCCACTACACCTCTCAGTAAAAAAAAAAACAATCCTATTAACATCACAGTGAATTGAAAGAAATTGGGGTGAAACACACTCATATAGTGAGAATTTCAACCAATCATAATTCATGTGTCATTGTGGCCCATAACATGGCAACTGCAAGTGCCAAACCCCATTTTTCTGACTCGGAGGATGTCACTGACTCATCCTTGTCATAACCTCCAAAGGGGAGAAGGGGGGGGAGGGGGCGTTCCCCCTAAAACACCTAAACTGATACCAAAACATATCCAGGTTTTACAGCAGGCAAACAGGTCCAAATGGATCATAATAGTCATACAGATTGACAAAAATCTTTACAAAAAAATGACCTGACATGGTCGGTTAATGTACAGACAAGAGATAATAAAAAGAAGGATCCCGTCTTTTTTTTTCTGTACAAATGACAAACATCACAGAACAACAACATCGATAGCTTTCTTCATAGCAGTTTTTTCAGACTGAGGGAGGGGGATAGATGCGGTGATCAACGAGGCAAGTCACCTGACAGGATGTGATGTATAACAGAGTGAGTCAGCTGACAGGAAGTGTGCAGGTTTAACACCTTCAGGAGTAGGCTACAGCACTCGCTCATACAAAATGTACAAAACACCGTCCTCTAACTACAAACAGCACACCTAGGAGGGAGAGAAAATGTCCCCATGTTTCAAATGGTTTCGAGTATCTTGGAAAAACAATCTGTGCTCAAGTTTGCCTTGTTGTATATTGTTGCCAGTGATGCGATCTGTGTGCTTAGGAGGTTGTATTGAGCATAGCCCAACTTGATGAGAACCATTAGAAACACAGTGCATTTTGGTCCCCCAGGTGAATTAAACAGATAGATCAGATCAAAGTGTTTTTTTGTTAAGCATTCGGCGCCACGTGGCATGCGTTCCCTCGTCATTGTGTCTGGAAGTGCTGTGGAGACGCAAACGTGACCCGGTGCTGCCCCCTTAGTCATGTGACCTCCGTCATCGATGCCGAGTGGTTCTAAAAAAAAATGGAGATGGGGAGGAGGTATGGAGGCAGCGGTAGAAGGATAGGGAGGAATAAGATAAGAAAGAAAGGAAATGGAAGAAGACAGGAGAGGGAAAGGGTGTGAAGGAACAAACCATTGTCATCAAGTTTCAAGAGTGCTCTCTGTGAGGTTCTATGTGTGTGTTTCAGTGCGTATGGGACAGGGGGTGTAGTGCAAATTGTCATTCTTGCATGTTAGTATTTTGAACATGTGTCACTGCTTTGGAAGAAAGAAAGAAAGAAAGAAAGAAAGAAAGAAAGAAAGAAAGAAAGAAAGAAAGAAAGAAAGAAAGAAAGAAAGAAAGAAAGAAAGAAAGAAAGAAAGAAGAAAGAAAGAAAGAAAGAAAGAAAGAAAACACAAGATTACAGTTTATATATGGGAATTCTGGGAAATGCAGGACATCACTGATTGAAGCAGGACATTTACGTACATTACAATAACAGCACTTTACAGTACAAAAACAAATTACAGTTGACTAAATGCAAAGTATGTGAAGGTTTTTCTTTTTTGCTTATAAGCTCATGGTGTTGAGGGAGCTCTGCCAATTAATGGGGAAAGATAATGTCCATCATAGAGATTAGGTTTTCTAGGATTCCAGGTTAAGTGTTTTCTCGGTACCTGTGCGCTGAGGGTCTCCAGAGGGCTCTCTACGCGGGGGAAAGTCATCAGGGGCAGACCACGGTACTCTTCAGGTTTCTGTTTGGCGGCTGCACTGTGGACCCCTTTGAAGTTGTTCACAACACATATACCCTGTAAAGAAGGATTGGATAATACACTTTATTGTCCTTTGCATTACAAGCAATATAAAATGTGTCTTTAGCATTCTGGAACATAACAAAAAATATGTAAGCATGAAGACAGTTCAACATTAAAAGGTGTAGTCAGCCAAACGACAGACAGCTTGATGATATTTGAACTGACCACCAAACTAAATACACCACTCCTTTCCTGCTCCTTCAGATACTCCGCCCCCAGAATAGCCTTCCCCGGCAACAGCAGTCGTCACTAACTACCTGTCCAATAGCATTGTTGTTACACATGTCACGAACGCTGCCTGTAGCCGATTGGTTGAAGAAGTGTTGAGGGACTCGGTCCAACTCCCTTTGTTTGAAGTACACATTTACAGAGCCTAGGCTGTGCATTAACACAATAAAAAAAAGTCAGCACATACGCATTACAGACAGGTAGTGGACTGTGAGTAGATATTCACTGATATTGGATTAAGTTGACTCCACTTTAAATAACGACGTAGGTTTACAATGAGACAGGCTAACATTGAGCTGAAACATCAAGGATTCTTTCTTAGTGGGGGGGGCGTTGGTTCCAGCTGTGATGTTTTGACTTTCTGACGAGTGCTAAGACTTTTACCAATGTAACAGCTGGACTGGTGGAAATGTCATTTTGCAGACATTTGGTCATATCTCACGAATGCGTGTACCAAATTACACAGCGAATCCATCCAACAATGGTTTTGTCAGCTTGCCGCTGGCGCTACAGAAAAAGTCACAGGGTCACCACAGTCCGTAGAATTCATCATCTTGGAACTATGAAAAATGGCCGAAAGACTGAAGTAGTCATCCCTGGAGCCATGGAGCTAGCAGGGCTAAACATATTGCCTTGAAAAAGACTCCATACACATAATATATACAGTCAGACAGCACCGCATGCTCTCCCAGTCTACGGTAACTAAGATAACATATAAGGACGCGTATAGGCATCTGGCCCCTAAAGGACAGGTTACTTCTTATACTTTATCATAAAAAAGGAGTGTTATTCAAAAGATGCAAAACAGTTATCTGAATGATTATCATACCATTGTTGGAAAATACCATTGCTTTAAAGTTTGATTTCTTATAGCTCAAATCAGACTGCTTGCCAGCCAGAGTCGCCGAAGTAATAGCCTTCATCTAGAAGACCTTTTGAAGATGTGACAATACTTTTCTGCTGCAGAACAGTTATTGCTGTAATATAAGTTTATGTGGGTGTGAAAGATCAATCAAACATTGTATGCGTCTACAAAATGCAGCCATCATTTAATGCAGTCAATGTAGATGTCTCGGGTTGTTCATTTTGGAGCCATGGCACTACGCCCGGCAGGCACAATGAATGAACTGATGCATCTGCTCTTCATTTATATGTCTGTTAAAAAATGTATTGTAAATTACAGTTACTTGTACATTCAGTTTCTTCCCCCATATGTCCACCTCTAAGGTTAGTGCGTTTGCAAAGTCCATCAAAGGAGGCCGCCCATGGGAGAATTCCCCCCACCAACTCTCTACCCCGCAGGCCAACCATGCCCTCAGGCAGTGGCAAAGGGGAAAATGAAGCGGGGCACTGTATTGCTGGAGGAAGCTCGAGGATTCCTTATGTGTGGCAGTTCATGGGCAGGGCTGCTCTTGTGCTCACAGACCAAACAAGAATCACAAGACAAACATGACAAGTTCAAGTTGATAAGGCTCATGTGCCCTCAACTCAACCCTAACACTCCTTTCTATTGTTTTCAAATGAAAAGTTTCCAAAAAGCTCCAACCATCACAGCTTCTTTCCTGTGCATTTCGGAATGCTTTCTTCTCTCTTGGTTTTCACCCAACTAAAGCACATCCTCAAAGACGACAGAGGACTGCATTATTGTGTCAAGTCATCCGTGCTCCTTTTGAAATGATGAATAATCTGATTTGAGCTTTCAAATATAAAAGTCACACTTTTTCTTGCCACAGGAATTCTTTGTATCAAAGAATTGGGTCCTGATTGAAATAGCTTGATGCTTCATTTCTTTTTTTAAATCTTCATAAAATGAGACGGAAAGAAAAGACTTGGACTCTTACTTCACATTGCAACATATCAGATATGTCAGATGTCAGATAATATATATATGGCAATGCTACATATCTTGAAAGCCTTGAATTGGAGGTTTAGATTGAATGCCATTTAAAATTTCAAGGGGCTTAGCTTCTGTAAGACCTGGCGGGGGCCGTCAACGTGGGCATCTACTTTCATCTTGGATTGGTTGGACACCTCTGTCTCATGATTCAAGCGACATGGTGCTGCAGCTCTTCAACCAAGTGCTTAACACTGATCCCTCAATCCGCTGGCAGAGGACAAACCTCACGTAAGACCAAAAGTATATAGCGGCTGTCTGACGAGTCCATTCAGATCTCCTCTCTGTGAGCGCTGATAGCACAGGGATTTGAGCTATACCTGCTTTGTTACACTCTCTTTGTACCATTAATTCCCCCTTAAGATAGCAGTCCATCAAATCGCCTCAGTTCTTTAGATGACAAAGACTACGTTGAAGTTAGAATCAGCGGTTCTGGAGAATGCCTGTGAATATCTCCTCACAATCCGCTACCTGTCCGTACTGTGTCTGCGCTGGAAAAAAACTAAATCCAGTGTTAATACACAGCCTAGGCTCTGTAAACGGATATGTAAACAAAGGGGGGGGACCACTGGAGCAGTTACAGTGCACACACTGTACGGACAGGTAGCTGATCGTGAGGAGATATTCACTGATTTTTACAAAAAGGGATTTTGACAACAAGCGTTCTCTAGAATCGCTGACTTCACCTTTAAGTTTCATGAGCACCATTGAGTAAATGTGTAAGCGGGAGGCGGTCCTCCACAGTTCATGGTTTGCTGATACTAAGCTGGAAGTAAGAAGATGCAAAGCTGCTGAGGTGATAATTGACTTTCTTGTGTTCATCTTTCCCTGGGGATCATACACTCAATGTATGAAATATTTTATGGGTAAATCATTGAAGGCTTACCGGGTCTTAAAGCAATCATCTTGCACTAGTGCTATCTCTGCACAAACATGTAATGAGTAGGCCCTGCATATCTGAACAATGAGGATCCTTTTACTTTTAAATCTATTTAATGTGTTCAATTCTTTGGTTTTTAAGCACCCGCAAAATGAATGACAATCTGCATCAGAGCTGTTCTCTGCGTTCAGTGGCTAATTTCGAAAATCCCTGCATGCTAACACAGCAGACTAGGGTGGTGAACAAGATAATCATTATACCTACTGAACATCAGCCTGTTGGCATTGTCACCAGGAGCATGTTAATGTGCTGGCGTTAGCAGTTGGCTCAAAGAACCACTTTGTTTAAGTACAGCCTCACAGAGCCGCGACCCTGCTGTAGACTCCAAGCCTTGTTCATTCTCGTGTTAGGGTATATTTGGCTTGTATTGTGCTATCATATCGGCCAGTAAGTGTTATCTACCTTGAATATGACTGATGACCGCTTAGAGAGTGTTTTATAGTGTGTATTGGCATTGTCTAAGATTTTTTTTTTTGGCAAATATGTTCTTAACAAAAAGGAAAGCAGCCCAGAGTGTCCCCTTCCAATCATTATCCTTAGTAAATACACCTGCTAAAAAATGTGAACCAGCTAGTCATATTGATGATATCCTATTGAAAATGTCATTGATTATTAAAAACACAAAAAAAATGGCTGCGGAGAAGCAGGTCCATGTCAGTGGGTTTCTTTGTTTGAGTGAGAAAGCCATAGAATTCTGCCACCAGGAGCTACTTAACTAATACTAATAGTGTCCCTGCCCTCCCCCTCTCTGTCTGTGTCTGTGAGTCTCTCTCTCTCTCTCTCTCTCTCTCTCTCCCTCTGTCTCTCTCTCTCTATATATATATATTTCTCTCCTTCTCACTTTGAGACCCTGGACACTGCAGCAATTACGTGTAACGAAGCCTTCCTTTCTCCCCATGGTCTTCCTGCTTCAATCCCACACACAGCTTGAGGGTTTCAGCCGTAATCACCACCCTCTATCTTAAAACTCGGCATCAGATTTTAACAAGGCATTTTTTTTTTTCAGAGGAACACACCACATGAGGCTGATCTAAATTCTACAGTTAAGCCTTGTATCCTTTGAGCGGTACAGTTCGGTTTGGTACAGCACGACACAGCGCGCAATCATTTGTGTTTCCACTGTTCAAAGTTGGGAAGGGTACCAAAAGAACTGTACCGTAACTATTTTGGTCACCCTTTTGTTGGGGGAAATCAAGCAATCCCAAGAGGGTGTAGATACGCACACTGCAGCCCGTTGATTGGTCCACAGAATCGTCAGGGTGGATTAAAAAAACAAACGCAATACCTGCCGTATGTAATGTTATCTCCTAGGCAAGTTTGAGTCATCTATTTTTTAATAACACGCATAACTAGACCCCTTAACAGAACAAGATACCTTCTCTTTCTCTGGAGCAAAGACCAGGAATCGATCACAACACTGAATTAAACACGACCACTATATAAAACTATAGTCTTTTCCTCAACTTTCCTCTCACTTTCTGTTCTTCTGCCTTCCACCCTCACCCCTCACTGAGCTCTTTCAAACCCAGAGTGAGTGCCCATCTCAGTTGAAATCACCTCAGTAGCTTCTCTCCTTTCTTCTCTGCTCCTCCTTATCCCAATCAACTAGTCCATCCCTGCTTTTCTTTTTCCCAACCTCACCTGTATTTGAAGCTCCTTCAAGCTCAGTGTAAAACATACTTTATCCCGTTTAACAGCCTCTCCAACTATCATGTCTACCACATACTTTTTTAATTTATTTTCTACTTTCTTTACACAATTAGTGTGTAGGACCTCATTAGACATGCCTGAATTTATACACAGCTAACCTTGAAACTAAACAAAAATATATGGAAGAATTTAAGTTTGATAAACTTTACGGAAATTCAGTTTAGATGAGGTGGGCTATGCGCTGGTTCTTATGACACACAACTTATTTTAAACCAATCACAGCAGTTCTCCTGCCTGAACATTGTATAAAAACAATGACTGTTGCCATGGAGATTGTTTGATACAGCCACGCCCCACACAGTCCTGCAAAACGGTCTAGACAGTAAGAGAGCTGTTTCTTTGAACTACGTTAATATTTATGAACATTTAATTTCCATCAGATTTATTTAAAAGCTTATTAAGACACCTGACTATGATATCATATATTGATTTTTTTTTTACTATTTTAGACCAGGTCTCCAGAGGCTTTAAGACTGATGTTAAAAAATGGACCTCCAAACGTTAATATTAGGTAATAATTAATCATTTAATGCCTGGTTTGGGTCAGTTCCAAAATGAAGTTGGAAATGACTACTATAATTTTAAATGCCATGACCTGAATAATCCACCACAGCATAATCGTTTTCTCTGTCCCTCTCCTCTAATCCCCATTCCCTCACTTTCCCTGAACTTTTCACTCTCCAGTCGTCCTCACCAGAAAGAGTGCGACGGCTGATCCCAGTATAAACCCGGCCACCACGTCTGAACAGTGGTTCCTGTACTCTGAGACCCTGTTGAGGCCGGCGAGGAAGGCCGAACAGAGCGTGCCCAGACACAGCACCGGCTTGGCCAGGCGGCTGGACTTGGTCTTGATGGTGCTGGTGATGTACATCTGCAAAATAAAGAAGGGGAAAGAAGAAGAAATAAATAAATAAATAAACAAAGACTGTGAGCAAATTCTAAAAAAGATATCCTACTGTGTCCCAAAGGTTTAACAAGAGCCCCAGCTACCTCTCTTTTGGCAGACAAGAACAGAAGCGATGTAATGCAGTGCAACCGGCGGCCTTCAGAAGGAACGGAATTAAATATTTTAACATTTTGTGGGAACAAAAAAGCCTTGCTTGCATAGAATAAATTCCATCATGAAAGTCAAATAATTCTCCACAAAACAGTTTACAAGATTGACTTGATAAGCAAAGCTCTTAATATTAGTCAAGGTTGTGAGAAAACGGTCAGCTTTTACCTTTTTATATTTGCAGTGCTGCCCTCTCCGATACCAAAGAGCTGCACTACAAAAAGCCATTCTTTATGTGTTCCTCGAGCAACTTTTATGAAAGCACCCTATGCTTGGAATGAATACTCCTGAACATATTTTCAAAAGTCCCTCCTTGCCAGTTTCCCTGTCAAAAGACTCATAGATGCTGTGTACTGTAACACCCTAACACTATAATTATTCCTTTTCATTCAAAGTCTGTTTAAATTGCCGATCTAGTTAAGTACTTAAATCAGTCCAGGCTTTAAACCAGGCTTTGCAATAGGTCAATGGGCTAAACACATCTAATTATCTCTGATTGCTTGGGTGTTTGTTGTTGTTATGTTCCAAAATGTGTTCCCACCAATATCTAAATATGTTAACCAATTATATCCAGTCCCAAATGAGTAATCACAAGTGCCACAAGTGCATTTGACAATGATTGTTAATTAAGTGTGCTCATGTTGAGCTGAAGAAAATCTAGAGGAGAATGTAAACATTTGTTTTTTTCGCACTCAATTAGATGGAACTGATTCTAAGTAAGCAACACATCTTAATGAACAATTATGCAAATAGAAATTAAGTATGTTATGCTCATGATATCATTTTGAACATAACTATACAAGCAATTCTTCCAGCAACAAATGCCGGCTCATCTTCCAGTTCAGCAGTTATAAAAAAAAACGAAATCTACTTTAAATATGTTCCATTGTTTAAACCTCTCTGTCTGTATGATGCCCACATTTAAATTCATTAAAGTCCCTATAGTAAATCCACGCCATTCATCTCACCGTCAGGTAAACGGCGGAGTAAACACTCAGCGAGGCGTCTTTGGAGGGGAAGGAGCGGCGGGCGCTCTCCACCACCACAGGGCTCCCGGTGCAGATGTTGCCGTTGACGATGAACTGGTGATTGAAGCGACACTCGGTGCCGGTGTAGTTGGGCTTGCAGACGGACAGGAAGTAGGGTGACAGACCTCCTGTCACCACCTGGCCCGCATTGACAAAGATGTCTGTGGCAAACAGGCCGAAGGCAAACACACCTGGGGTACACACAGATACGCACGCGCACGCACCACACACACACACACACACACACACACACACACACACACACACACACACACACAGACACACAATGAGAATGTATAGCACATTGCAAAAAAAAAGCCACAGCAAAAGAAACGTTAACACAGAAGGACAAAAGCCTTCCTTTCTTCACACACATGTACGCTGTGCATCATGGTGCAATCGCCTTATATCCGGGATTACACCGATCTTGCTCCCAGTTCTGGCACATAATTCCAACTGTCATTAAGATATAGAGCTAAATCCACCAGAATATTAGCTTAACGTTTATTCCCTTTAAAAAAATGGTGGACTGCGGAATAAGAGTATGTGCTGTCACTGGATATAGGAATGACCGAAGAAAGGCATTACAATTGTATTGATTTGGAATTGTACAATCTATGTGACAACTTGGTTACCCTAAAGGTGGAGTCAGCGATTCTGGAGAATGCTTGTTGTCAAAATTACTTTTTTCTCAAAATAAGACAATATCTCCTCACGATAGGTTATGTATTAACACTGGATTTACTTCAGCACACACACAGTACGGACAGCTAGCGGACCATGATGATACAGTATATTCACCCGATTTTGACAAAGTGAATTGTACAAGTGTTCTCAGGAATCTCAAGACTCCACCTTAAATATTAAGAAGAGAAATAAAATGTTGAATCAAATTAGGTTAAAATGGAGTATGGGGGGAAAAAAAGAATCGACAAAGGTAGAGTAAAAAAAAACCTGCATAAACACACAGAAAAAAAAAATGGCATCTTATATGAATGATTACACTGACACTTTCAGCCCACCAAGCCATGACCAGTGTCTGAGTCTGCATTCCTTTTGCTGTGAAATATGACTGCTGATTATCTGGCCTGCTTAGCCATGAAATTACTCTGCTTTGTATTCTCATCCGGCGGGTGTGGGGTGGGGTGGGAGGGCTGGGGAAGAGCAGGAGGGTTGGGATGCCTGCGAGGAGGTACAGGGACACTATTGTGTGAAGGGCATCGAGGGGAAATAGACTGTGTGTGTGTGTGTGTGTGTGTGTGTGTGTGTGTGTGTGTGTGTGTGTGAGATGAGAGGAGAAACGAAGAGCCTCAACGATTCCTACAAATGTGAGATATTTTTCGCCGGAAATATAAATCATGCGAATTGCCTAATTAATTTCTGATGAGTGTTTCATAAGTTGAAGGGATATTATTTAAAAATGAACAATAGAGTTGAGATTATGCCAAAGGAGTCGACCTCCTTTACGGAACAGAGTCTGTCAGTTTGCCCAGTTCTAAACTCCAGGATTGTGCAAAGGTGGCTGTAAAAAATGTAAAAAAAAAAAATATATATATATATATATATATCAAAAGGTTGCAGATGAATGTCTTGTAAGCTCTTTTAGAAAAAAGAGGTAAAGGTGTGCGATTTATACACCATATAAGTCACCATGTTGTAAGAAAGCACACATTCATATGCAGCCCGTATATTATCTAACATGTTGGACCAAGATGTTTAGATTAAATTCTTATTTCGTGGCCAACGCAGTTTCAGAGAAGGCTGCAGTGAATGCATCACAGCTGGACTTGATCCCAATTGGCTCCCCTTCACTGAAGAATTACTGAAATCTGTTCAGTCATGCCGGTTTGCTGTATTTAAAAAAATCATCAGTGAGCTAGTTTACCCAAGTTCACCTACCTTAGATTAAGTTTTGAAATCAAAGCAGATGGCGTGGTCGGCCCGAACCAGATGAACAACCTGACACAACCATTGCCAATTACGCCACACATTTCAAATTGTATTTAAACCTGATAGGAATACAGAACGGTCCAATATTCTTTCCTCGATAAAAATATGCTTTTTTTTTCCCACCCCTTTAAAAATAGCTTTATATGTGATTTATACTGAAAATGAACATAATTTTATTCACAGGTGTTTGCAACTGTTGGCCAACCACACACAAAGCCCATTATAAGTTGCCCTTGGATCATTTAATTCAAAGTATATTACCTAACTGAATACACTGGCTTTTACTTTGAAACGCATCATCACGTAAGGCTACCCCCACTGTTCCCAGCAGCGAATTCATCATGCTTTCTCCACAGATCTCATTACAGCCACCACGCATCCAGTATTTCTATATTGGTTGAATGGCACAATCAGGTGTGTGCTTCTACAGGCAACAAATGAGGCGACACACTGCATACGAGCTTGGTTAGAAAGAATTCTACTGCTATTCTCACCGTGGTCGACCTTGTTAACCCCATCTTCTAAAGCTCTCCTCATTTCACCCTTCACTGTGCATCTAATTGTCTAAAGAACAAAATAAAAATGACTGATTCGATAATATATTTAATATATTATTACAGGTTGTGTTTCCTTGATGGTTGGTATAAAGTTGGTATGATGCTTGTGCCACACTCTTTTGTACCCTATATGAATTTATTTTGTTAAGTCCTTTTTACATAATGCTAGAAGTTTTTTTCATGAACACAATAATCTTAAAAAAGCAAAGACTCCAGCTCTGAATCCTCACAGTAAGTGTCCCAGCTGGTAGCTTGTTTAGCATTGGAGCTCCCCTCACAGGTGACTGACAGCGCGCACATTTAGCTGTCAGCTTAGCCGTGATACACAGCATGTTGCTTCCTGCTTGGTTATAGGAGCTTACTTAGAAAAAAAAGACTGTGCCAAAGAAATCATGTTGACGTTGCAGACACATGGTTTACTTAGCTATTAACGTTATGAACAGGGCTCGTGGAGTTTTGAAATTAAGCTACACAGAATCAAAGACTGAACTCAACTCACAACACTGAAGACAACTGAAGCACCTTGATATCAGTGTGGTATGAATGGTATGAAGTGTGGTAGAGTTGCACTGATGTGATGCACCAAGCAAAAAAAATTGGTTTGACCTCCACTAGAATGGGGCGGGACGAACTCACTGAGCAAACAAAGATACATGTGGATGATTTTAGTTATGAAGAAATAAAACAATATAAAAGTGTCTATTTAATGTGTATAAGATGTTGTTGTACTGTACTGCTCAGTAATAACCAAAGTTTAAAAATGTCGCTTTAGAATATCGTTCATGATTTAACCTTTAACAAAATGTAAATGAATGTTCAGTCTATTCCATTAAAATACAAACATACCCTTTAAAAAGGGGCTACCATCAAAATGAAAGTACTGGATTTGTATCCCATGCACACACATATTTCCGATATTGTTTTAGCTCTTCTGTTCATGGTGGTGTGCAGCTGCCACCTGGTACCATCAACATGAATGACATTTGGACAGTTTTTGACACTTTGTCATTGTCTCACCTATAAAGCGTATGATGCGGCGGATGAGGGGGTTAAGGTAGCAACAGTCTCCCGTCACTATGGTTTTCTCCTGGGCCAGGAGGGCTTCCCTGGTCGATTTCATCACGTACATGGACACTTCTCCGATGAAGATCTACACACAATCAAGGGCAGAGGCAGGGGGTGAAAAAAAATTACAAAACGAAAAAAAGACCAGAAGAAGAAATCCATACATACAGGCAAGGAAGAAAGGACAACAAAGTTAGGCATACCATTACAGAGCAGAGGGATGTGTTTGCCCCCGCGTCTCTTCTGTGCACATACACCACTGTGTCTTAATACAGCCTTTCTTCGAGTCCATTTTAATGTGGACCTTACATCAGGTCTAATGGAAAAACTGCTGCCGGACACACAAGATGAAAACCCATTGCCAACTGCCTCGGGTGATACAGGCTTGCTCAAAAAATGCGTGTGTGTGTTTATGAGAGGAAGTGTGGACAAAGTGCATTATGTGTGCATGTGGTTTTGGCCAATGGAGTGAGCGAGCGTGCGTGCGTGCTTGTGTGTGTGTGTGCTTTCTTAAAATTGTTGTTTTGAGCCCCAGGACAGGTAACAAGACTCCTTTGTTTTCCTCCATCCCCAGTGAATCACACTTTTTTTTTTATCATCAACCTGTTTTTGTGAAGGCAACTCTAATCTATTTCTTTTCTCTGTGGTGACAATCAGTGAGAGCGACAGATTCTGTGATGTTGGGAAAGCTAAAAGAAAAAAAATAAATGACAACATGGGGACTGACAGCAGTCACAGAAAACTGGTCCAAAGGTTTTTTTTTATATGTGCTCTTGATTAAGTCCTGTCTGGATGTGTTATCATGAAGGAGGCTCGATTCTTATTTTCAAACACTTTTTGCACAGCACAAGGAGGACTGACATAGAGAATGCAAATACCAAATGGAACTATCATCAAATGCATTGTGATGGGAAAATCACATATTCTGATGCATAATAACCCAGAAACATCGCTTTTCAAAAGGCTACATAACATTACAAAAGGCCCTTATCTTCAAATAGACTGGAACCACACAAGGCAGGAAACTTGTGATAGGTAGTTTGGTTATGGCTGAGCAGTTGTGACACATCAGAATGTATTCTGCCATGGCCACAAAGGAAGGTATAACAGCTAACATAATTTTAGTGGAGACTACACATATTGGTTTGTTTAAAGGAAAAACTAATAAGCCTAATGTAAACTAAATTATTAATGGGCCTCTTTAAACATCCTGTGTATACTACATAATGAAATATTGAAGTGCAGGAGGTCAGTTATTGGCTCTTTTATTTATTTAAATAACTTCAAAGCAGTTCATTTCCGATCCTGTCATTTGAATGCTGCTTTCCAGTGAGTTATTTTTCACATACTTTTCCTAAATGATGACATTTTCAAGCAACTTGTAATTGCCCTGAAACGATTTGTCTCACCAGAGTCTGACTCAGCTATGAAAAGGTTATTTAACACTGACTGATGGTCTTAGTTCAACCCATGTAACACCCACTGTCCTTTATACAAATGTCATAAGAAACTGAAATTAACTGACTAAAAACTATCTCCAATATGTGCCACGTCAGAAATCTGCGAAAAAGACTTTACATTCCACTGACACTGAACAGTTTCTGAGCAGAGAAAGAAGAAAGTTGAACAGACACACATAGAACGTGCAAGTCTTTAGTGGGGCGCCTAATTCTAATTCGTAATGTGTCTGACATGGCCTATCTTAATTATGCTAACCAATCCAAAGATGTATTGGAGCTCAGGTCCGGAATGCCCTTGAACATCCATACAATACTATACCTTTGATATTAAAATGACAGGGAGGTGTACCAATTTTTGTTGCCCGTTTCATAACGTTTTCACTGTGGCAAACCATAAATGATTCATGGTGCGTTTTGTTCCATCATATTGTCTGTCTGCCAAATACAGAGATTTGTGATCAGGAAACCATGAAGCGTGCAGCCTGAGGCGACAGAAAACTGTTACAGTTTAGAAGCCTTTGATTGTATGTGATAATCTTTTCAAATTTGAATAAAACAAACAACACTCAGTAGTTCAAGTAGAGTTCATTTTCAGAAATGTAATGCAATTCAAATGTAAGAGTTTGCTTAATAAACAGCCCTAAATAAACCAAAATGTGTTTAATCTGCATCCCACTGTGTGGTTTTGCCAAATTATTCAAATATGTTGTTTTAATTAATAGGTTATTCTATATCAAATATCAAGAAATGGTAACTCATTTTAATCACAAGTTCCCAAAGAATTGTTGTCCAGGCCCAAACTCAACTGTATTCCCTTTACAGTGATAACAAACATGTAAAATATAATAAGAGGAAAGCAGCAAAATCCCACATTTATGTAATGTAATGTAATAATGTCATCAGAATGTTTGGGTTGTCTGTTGACTGATTTCATCAGGGCAATGGGTGTATGCCCTGGTCAAAGCTCAGGAGCAATAAGCCAGTGACCACCACCATGCCTGTGCAGTAGAAGCAGACGCCCATATAAATAGATCCAGAGACAAATATTTCCCTTGGGAGTCATTGGAGACATAAAACCAGCTAAACAGCTTGTGAATATTGAATTTACACTCATTGGCCCTCATTTATCAACCTTGCGTAGACCAGAAATTTGGGTGTACGTACATTTCCACGCAAACCTCGGCATTTATCAATATGGACGTGAGCGTAGGATACGCTCAAATCCCACGCCAGCTCTCAGCTCGTGTACGCAAGTTTGTAAACAGCATGGACTCGCAGTGCAGGCTGTGCCGGGTAGCCAATGACTTTGTTGGACAATTATTAGAAGATAATACAAATGCAGTGTTTGCTCAGACCGAAATAAAGATATTAATCACTTAAAAATGTGCAGCTTATGGTGTGCAACTGAGTAGGAGCACTGATTCAATAGTGCACACACCGGCCACTTAGGAGCGCTGCATGCGTAAGGGCAGTTGTCTCCGTCTGGAGCAGCTGGGGGGACACTGAGGCACTGGGGCTGCATTCATTCAAAATGTTAGCCACAGTATTAAATATGTAGTAGGCCTACACTGCTCTTTATGATAAAAAATATACGGCACAACATTCAGCTTAACATTTTATTTATTTGACGCACTTTTTAGATGTGAATTCCTCTTTTAATGTGTCATTGATCGCTTAAGCGAGAGATTTATTTCCACCGTTAACCGGCACGTTTTTCCGATCTGCTGGTGGAGCAGGACAGTGGGCTCTCTCACAGCTGATCGTTGCCGGGTCGGCTTGTCCAGCTGACGGCCGGGCTGACCACTCGTGCTGTCATACAGTAAAACGCAAAATGTGTTATTTTTATTTTTTACAACCTTTTGAGTAGTGCTATCTAAAAGGGCCAATACATTCTAATCATTCAAATCTCTGCAGACCTGTATTTATTGTATGGGGACCATTACCGGACAGTTCATGCGTCTGTTTCTCCTCTAGCACTTATATTATGCCCGCACCCTCAGTTGTTGGTTGCATTTAAGAACAGCAACACGCTTTTTTTAGTGGCGATTTTTTAGTCAGACCACTTTTTCTTCATCTATTCAAAGAAATGGCGACATATAATTGTATATGCTGTTTTATAGCATTTGAGCAATAGCCATATGTAAACCTAAAATGCAAAATCCTCAGCTGGAGATCGTTTGTTGTCAACACCAACGCTGTTGACCGCAGCAGTTATTTCCTTCCTAACTGCTGCCTTCTGTCGTTCTTTGATGCCGCTTGTAATGCTCCGAAATGAAACTCTTTATTTTTCTACTTTCGCTGTTATTCTGTCAATTTCTACTTCAGATAAGTTCCTCTTTTGTACCGTAATGCGCTTATCCATGTCGCAAAACCTCTGGGCGAGGCCTCTAAACTGAGAAAATATAGGGGCGTGGTACGATTGTTTTCAGCCGCTGCATTTATCAATAATGGCGTGGCGTACGCCGAGATTGGCGAGATACGACTGTTTGATAAATCCCACGCGATACCTGGCGTAGGGAGGTATTTGCGCCAGAATCTGCACCAGTTTCCACGCAAGTTTGATAAATGAGGGCCATAGGGTTGCCAGAAACACTAACTTCAAAATACATGCTGATGTTCCTCCATATCTGCTGGAGGTGTAAACAGGCAAGTGTTTGCTCACAGAAACACATTCCCTTCATGACGTGTAAATATGTACAGTTGTATTTGTTTACAGCTTGAAAACAACCTTTTCATGATTGTTTTATTGTCTTCTTAATGAGCTGGTCAATTTGCAATCAAGACACAAAAGGAAGTGAATGAAGCCATCAAGGACCTAAACTGACACGGTTAAAAGGCTTTTTACGATTAACTTCAACACCGTCCTGTGCTATTTATCAGTCTTTAGAGAATGTGTATCATGAGATCAGTTATAGTGGTTACCGCACAAGGCCTTATATGTATCGGCATTATTCTCTATTGGATGCAAGCTTGACTATGCCGTGTGAAGGACTGCCTTTCTAATGCCCTGTCCATGGCCAAACAGGTTTATGAACCGTCAAAATTGTGACAACCCAATCTAACCCTCCTCCCATTGGTTCCGGCCATGTGGAACATTCCGCATAAATGACTGCCTCTTTTGCTAATTGGCCAACATCCCAGCCATGTCATCAATAATTCTGATTGGCCACTCCTCACAGTTTATGACGCATGTGGCGACAGAGTGATATACAGTGTCCAGGGTAAGTTCTAAGCACCTGACGCAGCATTCTGGAAAAGGGCAAGGTTAAAAAGTTTGGGAAAACAGGCGCAGACAGAGAGAGAGAAAAAAAAAGCGACATGCAGTGTTTAACAAAACCTGAAAAAGCTGACACTGCCCTCTCTAAGGAGAGCTGTGTGATCAGGGACGAGGAGGATTAATGAAGTAGGGATTCTTCTTAGTAGGATGTAATGAGTTAATGTTAAAACGCATAAAAAAATGGGTAAATGTGTAACCGCAAGAGACAAAATAACATGAACACCCTGATGTTTAAAGAAAATGGTAGAAAAAATAGATGAAAATATGATAGTACACTATCAGACACTATAAAATTGCACTTCCATATAAGCTTTGTATTAAGACTTACAAACATGTTGTTGTTTATACTTTTTAATAATTTATAATAACTATTAAATAACATTCCTATTTATTTTGTTTTATTGTGAAGAAATCATTCACAAGTGTGTACGAAACTGCACACGGATATACTGTTGTGTGTGTGTGTGTGTGTGTGTGTGTGTGTGTGTGTGTGTGTGTGTGTGTGTGTGTGTGTGTGTGTGTGTGTGTGTGTGTGTGTTGCTGGGGACAGCTAATGCATCTGCACACCAGTTGGCTACAGGGAGTCTATAATAAAGTGGTTTTACAGGATTTGTTTTATTCTTCCATCGATAGTGACAATAATACCAGATCTTACTCCTTCCCCACCCCGAGAGCCACCAAGGAAATGTCACAGATAACACACTAATAAGACGGGAAGACAACAAGAGACTGCAGAATAGTAATATCTCATTACAGATAAATGGGTGGTGTGTGTTTGTGGACCAGACATCTTTAACAATCACATCACTGATTGAGTGCCTCTTGAAATTTTAATCAAGTAAGGAAGACATCTGTTTGGAGAGGAACTTGAGATGTAAAAGAAAAAAATGGCAACAGTACAATAATTCACCGCTACAGCCTTTCAATGGTACTCTACTATCTATTCATACCGTTAAGACTACATTTTTGATTTGCTGTGAAGAATTGAATAGAACATGACTTAGATGACTAGATACTTCAAGAACAGGGACTGATGCGACGTTTCTAACACTAAATGGCATTAAGATATTAAGACATTCTCCCTTTAATATGTTTAGACTTTTGTCACTTTTCAAATGCTTAACTGTGGTGAGAAGATTGTCAGAATCTTATCATTTATATAGTTTATTAATTGAATCCTGCTACTCTGTAAATTAAAATATGATTTAAAAAGTATGTGCTGAATGTAATAATACACGGCATGCACACAGAGGGAAGACTTGATGTCTTATTAAGTAGTAAATGCCAAATGGAATATTTTGTTAAACTGAAGTGGCTTTGAGAACACATATATATAGAAAGTAAAATAACTACAGACAACACTCACCAACTCAAAATGCAAATGATAAAGCATGTTGTTTAGGTGTTGCACACTTAAACAGTTACATGTTACAGTAGTGGATGTACTTTCTTGTTAAAAAAAAGTGTGCTTGATTGAATTAAATTAACAAATTGATGATGAAGAGAAAAACATTTGATGAAATCTTAAAGTTTAGGTTTTCAGAGTCTTGAAGCTTGAATAATTTAGTTCACATCAAAGCGTTGATTATACAGTCGTTACTTTTGCACTAAAGTCAAAATTGATGTCTGGAATTGATTTTTTTTTACAACTAATATATATATTTCTGAACTACTGCAGCCGTTAACATTTATCTATTGCATTATTAAACTATACTAAACCCTGTGTCTTACTATGCAAAGACACTGAATCACACTGTCTGCATTCTAGGATTACATCGTCTCTTCCTTCACATATGGCCCATTTGCCAAAGAATGAATTATAATATTGCACAGACACATGCAAATATTCTCCAGGAGGTGTTCAGAAAATATTTGACATGGGTTTAATAATGAACTGACCCAGGGGGGGGCCGGAGACATATGGTGCCAGGTCTGGTTGTGTGCTGGGTTGGAGTCTACAAGCACAGAGCAAGACTGACACCTGGTGGCTGCATGCTGCTACTACTGTATGAAGCGATTGAACAGCATAGCACAATGTAGCCCTATTCAACTGTCAGTCAAATTTTAAAATTAAAATCTTATTATAATATTCAGACATTTGCCATGGTTTGGTAAAGTGTTCAGGAAAGATTTCCAATAGATCCTTTTCACAGAAGACAATGCCACACTGCAGCAGGTGTAATTGATAACATTAACGAGGTCTCACTAGAGCCATCGTTAACCTTATTAATTACACCTGTGCTTTTCCTGCTATGACCAGCGCTAATCTAATGCAGTGGAAGAGGCCCATCCCTGTCAGTAGGTTCCCTTCAATGTTAATTATGAACCTGTTCCAACCCCATACTAGCAGACACAGGTGGAATGTATCAAAGTACATATACTCAATCACTGTATTTAAGTACAAAGTCAAGCTACTTGTACTTTTAGTTGAGTATTTCTATCTTCCAGCATTATACTTTAACTTTGCTATACATCACAAATGTTCTACTTTTTACTCCACTACATTTGTATGACGGATGTTACTTTTCCCACTTACAAGTTTTCATACCCTTCGTGTGTAGTGACATCCATGTATCTCGAAATGTGGTGATTTTGAACTTCATATGTGCAATGTTTAGAACTACAGCAGTAAGATGCAAGGTACACATTAATGTAGCAGTCATATCCATGAACATAAATAATAGTAAAACACAGACAGGGACAATTTTAGGATAATGAGCACTTTGAATTTTGATATTTTAAGTACATGTTGTTGACAATACAAAGCTACTTGAATAAAGGAATTTTACTTGTACCCTTCAGTGTGGCATTGCTACTTTTACTTTTGCAAAACATCTGAATTATGCTTTCCCCTCTTACAGTACATGATTATTCTATTATATAAGAATCATCACTGCTTAGTGTAAAAGCAGCAATTATACCGGAATAGTATTAATACTGACAGGAAATGGGTACGGTTTGTGCAATGTCGGACGCTAATCAAATTGCAACTACAGAATGTCACGGTTAATTACATTTGACAAAGAGACAGAAATGTGTCTTTCTTTTTTTCTCAGGAATGTAAAGCCTATTTCTTTCTGGACCCGTTTCAGCACCTCCCACTATTTATTTTTAAGTTTGTCCCACTTTTGACCACCTCCCCCATTTCCTTCGGGGAATTGAATTATGGGAGAATATTGTCTATCAACTGAACACTCAAAATCAACTGAATTTAGTATAAACACTGTCTGGTTTATGTATGCTCTATTGTAGTCCCTTTTCGAACACAGTATGGACGTACTCAAAACAGCCATCAAAGGACAGAGTTGCATGAGCTACATGTTACCTATAAGATCTGAGTCAAATGTAACTTAGACTCGATGTTGATGCATGGTTGTCCACTTGCATCCCACGTACACTGCTCACTGTGTTATTTTACTCTTCACTGGTACATTTCATTCTGAGTTTTGTAGTATGATGCAGCAAAACAAAAGTGTATGATACCTTTCTTATCAGCACACATATATGAAAATATATAAAATGGTGTTCTTTAGTAGGACAGTTTGCCATAAAAATGTTTCCCAATGTCCTCTATGTATATATAACATATAGGTCTATAGTGAAGTAACATGCGTAAGTAATGTGCAGTTATGAAATGCTGTCACAAAGGCAGGTCATGTTAGGCTAAGTCAGGAGCATGTATTAAATTGTAAATTATTGGCTTCAAATGTCGAAAGATGTTAGCAGTGAAGAAACGTTTGCTTTGTCAAGGAGAAAACAGCACAAGGTTTAGTAATGAGCCTGAATAAACACAAGCATTCCATGTTTGTAAAAAAAAAGAAGCTTAAGACCCACATCATTGTTTTACACTTTTTCACCTCAACTTTTTATTTTGTTGCATTTTAACTTACATTTGCATGTAATGTCAGCTGTCTGCTCTTTTATGTATGTTTCTTGCATTTGTGTGGAGCACTTTGTGACAGTGTCTGCTCTGAAAGGTGCTATACAAATAACATATTATTATTATCTGATTATTGCGATTTACACTGCAGCACATGCATAATACATTTTTCTTGTCTTATTAAAAAGGTGCTCCGAGGAACTTTCAGTTTGTGTTCATTCTTGCACCCCCTTTGCACAAAAGCGGTAGTGTTTGTACCACGCCAGCTGTAGTTTCTGGGTGAGCGTACCCATGACAAAGACATTTAGAAAAATTACCCATTCTTTGCACTGATGGTCTCTTTTGCTGTACATCTTTAATAGAAAAATTAGACCTGTTTCAGAAATATTTATAAAAAAAAAGTTCCTCGTAGCACCTTTTAAACACTTTGGTGAATTGCACATACAATGTTTGTGTGTACTCACCACAGCGGTTGGAGCGGCGGCCACCACACAGTAGAGGATGAGCGGGGGGATGAAGCTGCTCTCCTCTGTGCCCGGGTAAGGCTTCATCAGCTCGGCGTCGTTGCAGAAGAAGCCCTGCACGTGCACACTGAACAGGTCGTGCACTCCATGTAGTAGGCCAACAACACCGTGCCGGACATGATCACCAGCTGGAAGAAAAACATGTCGGAGCGAGAGAGGAGAGCCACGGAGTAGAGGAAGTTGAAGAAGAGGAGGAGGAGGAGAAGAAGGAGAAGAGGGGAAGGGACACGCGTTAGTTGTATATCCAGGTCCAACGAAGGACTAGCCTCCCATCACTCCAGTTGGTAAAAAATAATTTTTTTCTTGAATGAGTCGTTTCGCTGCCGAAGCCCTGAACACCACTCCACTACTGCTCTCTCTCTGCTGAGACGTGTTTTTAATATGAAAAAAAAAAAAATTTGCATTTCTCTCAATCTTCTGCTGACAAATCGTGTACAAGCAGCACACCACCACCATCACTTACCACCTCCTCTCCTCTCCTCTCCTCCCTCGCTCACCCCCTCATCCTTTCATCCTTTCATCCCGCAAACATAGGACGTCTTTTGTCTCTGGCCTCTTTTCGCTCTCTTTCTAGAATGAGCTGCAGGCAACATTTTTTTTGTTTAGCCTTTACATACGGTTCCCTCAGACGCTGCAAACGAATCAACGGTAGCAATATAAAAAAGAGTATGACGCGGTAAAAGGAAAGGATTTGAATGCAGTTTCTATAGTATCTGCTGGATTTGTGTCATTCAGACACTAAATGGACGACAATGCGGCCCAATCTAGCCATCGTGCTGGCACTATGTTACTTGGGTTTTATATCAAAGGGAATGTGATTAAGATTAGATGATATAGAGAGGCTGTCAGACATGATGAAAGGCCCGACAACGTCACAGGAACTGGAAGGAGTATGTCTTAGTCAGGCAAAAGTACAGTAAGCATTTCATCACGTAAAGGTAGCAATAGAGTATTAAAGATGTTTCCCCCTTTCCATATTACGAAAAACAAAAAACTTTGGATAGAACTTTTGGATAGCCGAAACCATTTAAACCTTCAGTAGCCCATACATTTTTTTAAAGAATGTAAATGAGTGTGTGCAATGCTCCCACTAATGTATTTTGATTTACAAGTAGGAGATTACTTGCCTCATGAAAGTGGGGGACTGTTACGTATGGGCTTGTTTTGGGTGTATTCTTAGTTTGTCCCCCCCCCTCTCTCTTAATTTGCCACTGATTGAGTGAGCAGGTGTGCTTCCTCACTCAATCAAGCTCAGGTGTTCCAATCAGTGAGCAGCATGAAAGCAGGTGGAGAACCTCAGTCTCTGCGTCTGCTCTGCCCACTGCTGACCTGATTTATTTTTCTGTGGTGGTGGAAGTGTAGGAGTTTTTAGTCGAGTCGCCCCCCGCAGTCGAAGGTCGAAGTTGGGCTCGATTAGGGCAGGGTCGCCTTCATGGTGTGCCAGGCCTATCGCAATATAAGTCGAGTCCATTTACATTTGCCAGTGTCCTGTTCTTTGTCCAAATTTGTGGACATAACAGGGACATATGGGGAGGCATATTCTATCGAACAGACAAGTACGGAAGCTAAGAAAATGCCATCAAGTATGGTTGTGAAATTGGGCCACAGCTGAATAGTTAACGTTGAAAATGTCCTTACCAAGTCTACTCAGCTTCCTGTGCCAGAGGAAATAATAAAAAACTGAATAATAAGAAAGTTTGATGATCCCGTCAAGTATCGAAATCGATCAATATATCAGATGTATTACAAACAGATAAGACACATTACAGGTGGGATGTCTGATCATCTTTTAACATTAGTTGGCTGAATAACTTTAACTTCTAAAATGTGTTTACCTGTTCAAACCAACATAAAGTGATCATGGTAGTATAAAGAGTTGTTCCAGATTATTTTAACATGGTTTAGCCAGCCATTTGTAATACTCATCTCTACCACCAGGTGGCACTATGCTACTACAGAAGGACCGGTAAAGGCTTCTAATGGAAATAGGTATTACAAATATATCATATTGCTGTAACATGACATTGTTTGTTTAAAAAAAAAAAATTATATTGTTGGACCATGGGCAGATTATGACTACATTTGTTAAATAAAAAACAAGTTTTCATTTTGCATTATGACAATGTGAGGTCAGGTGAGTATAAGGTTAATGCCCTGTAACACTAAAACCACACCTGAGCTGTCCCACATTGCTCTCAAAGCAAAGAAAAATATTCTGGGTCCCATGTGTGGGAATATGTGGTGTATTTTCTGCTTTAGTATTTCGCTCATATTATACATGACCTGAATGAGCAGATTCATAAAGCTGTCTCACTGTTGTGCAGTGCAGACCAAGGTTGAAGGCAAGATTGCTTTCTGTGTTACAGTAAAACCACATTGGCAAGAAATCAGGCTGTTTCCTTTTTAATTTCTGTGGGGGATAGAACTCAAACTCTGCTCATCATCCCATCTTCAATTGTCAATTCATCAAGGGAACTATTGAAGGAAAGCCTCCTTTCTTTGAAATTGACACTTTTCCTAAATGTCAAACCGGTGATAACAGAGAAGGTGTTAAGTAAAAGTGTCTATGGGTTCAGGGATATGATTGTACATGCATGACACAGCTAAAACAGATGACTCAGATCAGGCTGTCAATCATGGGTGCATCCTGTAGCTTTGAGGCAGTGTGCTTT
Source organism: Ammodytes dubius (assembly GCA_026122265.1). NCBI lineage: Eukaryota > Metazoa > Chordata > Actinopteri > Uranoscopiformes > Ammodytidae > Ammodytes > Ammodytes dubius. The sequence continues at coordinate 10,965,229 of CM047524.1, forward strand.
TCATTCGATAGATGCCTTTCTATGTTTAGGGCTGAGAAAGAGAAATGTTTGCAAGTGAAAGTGCTGGATAGTTGCTGACCATGGTAGAAATTCTCCACATTCTAGGCTTGTGTAGATATGGTAAAATGGTAAATGGACTTGACTTATATAGCGCCTTCTAGCAATTTTCTAGCCCCAAAGCGCTTTACATATCTTACCACATTACCCATCATACATCACACTCATACACCGATGGCAGTAGTGCCATGCAAGGCGCTCTCTGAACCATCGGAGCAATTTGGGGTTCAGTGTCTTGCTCAGGGACACTTCGACATGTGGCGGGGAGACGGGGGATCGAACCTCCGACCCTGCGCTCCAGAGGCGATCTCACTACCCACTTCACCACTGCCGCCCCATATAGCCACAGTATACTGCACACTGACTTGTATGATTTCTCAAATGCATTCATTTAGCAGTGAAACTTATGAGCTGAATGTTTTTGCTAAATCTCAACAGTATATCCAATCCTATCAAATTAGTTTAGCAGATTGTTGTTTAATGCAAAAACTATCATTTCCACTTTGAAATATAAAGAGTGTGTGAACCAGACTGGACAATATGGTGTTCAGACAGTGAAGGTAAGAAAGCAACTGTATTCACAGAGGGCAGGAGAGAAATGTTGGCAGATCTAGCCTAGTGACAGATGGCTGTGTGTGTGTGTGTGTGTGTGTGTGTGTGTGTGTGTGTGTGTGTGTGTGTGTGTGTGTGTGTGTGTGTGTGTGTTGTGTGTGTGTGTGTGTGTGTGTGTTGTGTTGTGTGTGTGTGTGTGTGTGTGTGTGTGTGTGTGTGTGTGGTGTGTGTGTGTGCGCATTATCAGTTTCATCTGCAACTTTTTAAATAACACTAGGCAAGTTAGCAATCTTTTTGCCTTCTCCTGTTATTACAAAGGTACCAAAATACTTGGCTGCACAGCGTACCTACATCACAGATATTCATTACTAAAGGAAAGGGTGAGGCAGAGCAGAAATTACATTTCCAATGGCAATTTGCACAAAAACAAATCCTCTTTCATCTTAAAGCACTTGTCGGCAAGACAGACGGATACAGGATAATGCCATGTTGTTCCACAACAGGGATTAATCTGCTAAAATAGTATTCATATGTCTCCTCTGAAAATATGTAAATTCCTTCGCTTGCAGAAATGCCATGTAATACCTTTTAGGATCATATACCTGAGGATGTCAGGTTTACAAGGAAATGCCTGAACATGGCAGATTAATGAGAGGGTGTACAGTAGAGTACACTTGTCGAAGTTTAATATTATGAGTGTATTACTGTAAAAAAAAGATGAGCTTTGCCTCAAGCTCAATGTTGTGTTCAACAGCCTGCACTAAGAAGGAGCCTGAGAAGTGAACATTGCTGGAACAAACCCTGAGCTAGTTGAGAAGACTTTCTTCACATATGTGTTACGATGAATATACAATATTCTATCATCAAAATGTGATTTTTTTTTGTTGTTGTTGCTATACTGTGCCTGTTGAATCTGACATCTATTGACTGTCTAACTTTTGATGGAGCGGGATCCCTCCTCGGCAGCTCTTCCTGAAGTACTTTAAAGGGCATTTTTGGGTTGTACGTTTTCCTGAATGCCGCACATAAACAAAATTGATTTGACTTGACACGTCCTTGAACCATTTTCTCCTCCTACATTCATCCCAATCATATTGGCTCTTCTAAAGCTCTATAAAACTCACACTTCCTCCATCACTCACTCCACACATCATTTCACTTTCCAAACTATAAAGCATAAAAAGCCATAAACAAGTTCCAGTGAGCCATTAAACATGATGAGAACCGTCGGCCTTTGCATAACACCAAGAGAGGCTACGAGAGCAATACAATCTACAATCTCAGCCTCATCTCCTCGCCCTCTTGACTGCTCTGTCCTTTGGTCTGTAGCACAGCGTACTTGGTTGTGAGTATGGGACTGTACTTATCTTTTGATAAAGATGTTGAAGTGTGTGCCAACATAGCCTAATGAAAAAAGAAAATAATGGTGCAGTGTATTCCCTGGAGGGCCCGTAGCCATTCCTGTGACTTTTTCATAAACTGTCTTTTGCTTGACAGATTTTACACCTGGACAAATGTCCCTTTCTCTGTAAAGCATAACTTGTGGCTCCATTACATTCCCTCCACAGCACAGCGCCATGCCGCATTAACTGTGTGAAGGGCGGACTGACGAGACGGGCTGTCATAAAATGCTTATAAAAAGTTACTGCAGCAAGCCATTATCCTTGTCCCTTGCAGGGTACAAATTCACCCTCCTTTACCCCAAATTCTGGTATGAGCATTTCAGTGCAGCCACCAAACTCAACTGAGGTCTAACATGTGACATTACTCAGTACCTTGTAGGAAGGACACCATGTCACTTCATAGGAGCGGACAAGAATTTCATACAACACATTTATGAATCAATCACCTAAGTCTTTAAGTCATATATCAGCTACTCTTTCTCAACCCTGTTTTCAGCCAAATAACCTCTGATCAACCCACTGTGCACAACCCAATATCAGATACAGAAACATGACTCAAAATTAATACTTTAAAAATGAGTATTGCTCTGTGTCTGCTGGATATGTAGGCTACATACTGATGCAACTGTCTTTGAACATGTTCCCTCATATCAACTATAACTAACTAACAACAGAAGAATAAAAAGTCAATACACTAAAAGTTGTGGTAGCTTTGATGGCTAATATTACAGTATATAATGTTAGCAACCCAAAGCTAATGTAGACTTTACTAGGGGTACTGCTGAACTATCCTTTAGCATGGCAACAGTGGCCAGTGTTTAGCAAAAGTTTAAACTCAGTAATGTGTTAAGGTCGGCTATAATACATTCCTTAATTTAGGTCATATGACTGATGGTTATGGTCTGGCAGATATGAAGCCACTTTACGATATTACTTTGTGTAATTACAAACATAACAGCCAATTTCATCATAATAAAAAATCCTAAGCTAATTAAATTGTTGGCCATTACTCTCCTTCACCAAACCCCTCAACCTCTTCTCCTCTAAATCTCCTAAGAGTCTTTTTACTGTCAGTCCTGCTGCGCATCTCTTCCCTAAAGCTATAAAAAGAAAATAAATTGAAAAATGTTAGATAAGTCCAACAAGTCCTAGATTTTCATTTTACTGTCATATTGTGTTAGAAGACTGACATAAAGAGGCATTTTAGCCCGGCTTCCCTCGGATTTAGACCGTGATTTGACACTCCCGTTGTCAAACTTGTCTTTGAGTCATACAGAGGCACCCTACACCTCTGTTCTTCCTACAATATATTTACAAATGCTTAACCCTCTATGGCATGGCGTTGCCCTCAGGCAACAAACCACTATTTTAGTCATCACACAGGCCCTTTAATTGAAAAAAACCCAAAACTTATTTATAATATCACCTGACATGTCTCTGTCCAATGAAATGAGGGGCAAAAGTGGGTGTGGCATTTTATCTGGGGTTGCAGCAGTCTTCTAGGAACCGAAGTTGCATGGGACACAGTGCCTCAACTTGGCAAGTTGAATATCACTGCTAAATGTCTTTTGATTGCAATAATTTTATAGTAAAAAATATGGGCAAGTGCACAAGTATGTAAAGACATATGTTTGATTGTTTAAAGACTAATTTTGTTTTTATTTATATACTAAAACTGTGTTTTTCAGTTCGTTGCCTGAGGGCAACAATATGCAGTTAGACAACTTTTGTTCAGCAATATCACTAAGTGAAGCTATGTGCTCTCATACATCATTTTGATGATAATCAATGTTTTTTACTTTACTATTACTACTACAGGAGTGTGTCTATGTTCCCAGAGCCCAGAGCCTAATGGTCCCACATGTCTAAGTAATGTAACTGCATAATAGAGAATAGTTGTGTGTGTGTGTGTGTGTGTGTGTGTGTGTGTGTGTGTGTGTGTGTGTGTGTGTGTGTGTGTGTGTGTGTGTGTGTGTGTGTGTGTGTGTGTGTGTGTGTGTGTGTGTGTGTGTGTGTGTGTGTGACTCCTATTCTAACCCAATCCAGCTGTGATGCCGGAACCTAATCGCCAATTTCTGTGGGAACATAGGGATGACCCCCTCACAACACACACACACACACACACACATTCACACACATAACAGATACACACAACCCAACACATCCACACTAACAACTCTCACACACAGATGTACACAACACACACACCCATTCTCACAGCACACACACACTCACAACACAAACACCGGCTCACCCAGCCACACACACACACACACATTCACAACTCACACAGATATAGACAACTAGACAACACACACACAAACACACACTCATAACAGACACACACAACCCAACACACTCACACTAACAACTCTCACACACAGATATACACAACACACACACACCCATTCTCACACAAACCCGGCTCACCCAGCCACACACACACACGCACAACACAAACACATTCACAACTCACACACACACAGATATAGACAACTAGACAACACACACAACGCCACCCACAAAACACACCCATTCTCACACAACACAGACACACACACACACACATAACAGACACACACAACCCAACACACCCACACTAACAACTCTCACACACATATACACAACACACACACCCATTCTCACACAAACCCGGCTCACCCAGCCACACACACACACACACACACACACACACACACACACACACACACACACACACACACACACACACACACACTATTTTGATGCTCATTTTGCTTGTTTTTCTATATTCCAATTATCCTGTGTATTATAGCAAACCTTGGTGATTTCGTACCCTCATAGCATGTTGTTGCTCTGAGGCAACAAACCCAAATCTGAGTGGGGGGGTGGGGGGGTGCAGATTTTATGATGGCTATACCAACAGGGACCCCCAAGCTCCCACAAAGTGGGGTGAAATATTTTTTTCCACAAAAAATAAAAAGTCATGCCATAGAGGGTTAACATTGTCTGCTATTAATTATGTGCCCTGAATCAAGTAATACATATTATTATAATATCTAGGGCTGTCAAATTAACGCGTTAATTTCGATTAATTAATCACAGAAAAATGAACGCCATTAAAAAAATTAACGCAGATTAATCGCACTTCTATAATGCCCTTTGACCCGGTGCAAAAGTGGTGCGCAGCTGCACCGAGCTGAACCTGTAGCTTGCATACACGGCCCGCACGGGTGAAAGGGAGAAAAGTAAAGAGAGAAGCTGCGGGAAAGGGCGGGGCCGAGGGCTCTATGGACGGTTTATGGGATGTTTCGGGCAAATAAGCATGAAGGTAGGAAGACATCTTACTTTATTCTCCACAGTGTCTGTGCATTATTGATTTAGTGGGTGCAACAATGTAGGTTCAAAAGTATCTCTCAATCTTCCTCTGTGTGTATAATTTTGTTTGCTAGCTGTCTCGTCTCCCGCGTAAACGGACACCCGCCCCGTGTGTGTGTGTGTGTGTTGTCAATATTTTTGCCTATGAGTACGACGATGGGGAATGAATCGGCATAGACATCTGTGGCAGTGCAGCGCTGTCTGTTGTGGAGACAGAAGTTACGAGAGACGGAGAGCGAGAGAGAGAGAGAGCCAGAGAGAGAGAAAGAGAGAGAGAAACAAACTGTAGCAGGCTATACAGCTGTTTATAAACAGGTATAAAAGTGTCATAAAAGTATGCGATTAATTTAGATTAATTAATCACATAGCCTGTAATTAATTAGATTATTTTTTTAATCGCTTCACAGCCCTAATAATATCATATTAACAGCATTTACTGAAGATGAATTACAAACCACTATATTCAAAAGCTTTAAGATTTCTACAACAAAGACAGTTCATGTTGCTATCCAGGCTCAGTATTATGTTAAGTACACAACATTTGAGGTTTGGAGAGGGGTCATCATCCAGTCAGTTTTCCTGAGGCTGTTGTCTTTGCTTGTTAGGTATAGATGTGACTCGTTCTGCTTCACATGCAGTGTATTTATCAAGCGGGTGTACCAGGCTGGGGTCGCAGTTTGAATGTATGTTCACAGAGTGCCCGCTATGTGAGTATCCTAACTTTTTACATAAGCATTTAAGGGACAATTGCGAGAAAAAAATATATTAAAAGGGGACATTAATTTTTTTTTTTAAGATGATTACATATTCCTCTTGACTCACTACCGTAATGATATTTTGCAATGTGTGTTTTTTTTTTTCGGGGAAAACTTTCCATCTCTGAAATCCTTTCAAAAGAGATTTAGTCACATCACGAGGAAAGCTGTGGCCGCCGAAGATATACGACTTTAGCTTCCTCCATTCTACAGAAATCTCCATGAGGTCAGATAGTAGCACAGCAAAAAAAAATATCCAGAGAGTTGAGCAGAATGTGTTTGCTAAAAATAAATGGACAGAGCCAGAACTATAACTCTCCCTCACAGCACAGCAGCCTGCGGTGGTGTTGTGCTTTTTGTGTGTGTGTTTTCATTTATCTGAAAAGGTCACCTGTCTCCTATTCGATCAACACTGTAACTATAGTCCTCAGGCAGTCCCCACTCAAATTTAACTGGGGCCAAGATTGATGACGGGGAAGAAAACTCATATGGTTGCAACATAACAAAATGTAAAAAATTAAATAAAAAACAAAGAGAAAGGAAATTGAAGAAATACTTTATCCCAATGCACCATACATAAAAGGACGATGTACCTGTCATCCCTTCAGCTTAAAGTCAAAATCTCCAGCTGCAGGCATTACAGATTGCAGGCACGTTTCCCTGTCTTAGCTTCCACACAACTGGCAGCTTTAATTAGGCTGTGTGCTGTTCCAAAACTAAACTGAACATCCTATTTCCCTAGATAAAAGCCCCCTTTTTAGATTCCCCCCCTCAAGTCAAAATCATATTGCATCACTGCAGCCCACGGAGAGACAGAGCAACATCAAAAAGCATCGGGGGCGCCGTGGGGATGTTTTTTTATTTAAATAATGACAGCCTAGAACATTATTACACCATAGAAGAGATCGAGTAAGATCAAAGAAAGATATGATCTCGAGGGGGTTGACGTTGGGAATTTTAACAAACGGTAGTCAGCATGGTGCAGGTGATGTTTTCAAAGAGACTTGACCAGGCCTTTGCTAACACTGACAATAACCAGGTTTATATTCTTGTGTGTGAAACATTTGAAAAAAAAAGCTTGGTGGTCTTAGTTAGATTAATGAAAGCCTGGGGCTCTTTTCTTTTACATAATCTCATCCGGGGGGAGGTACAGGATATATCCGATCTCTCCTCATTCCGCACTGCTCATTTGCCGTTTATTAATTTCTTTCGTCGTTTTTTGCAGCCTTTCACTTCCTTGTCCTTAATGTACTTCCTTTATCCTTCCCATCTCAATGTTCTTATCTCCTTGCTTGTTGTGTCCCAATTTCCTGTTGTCTGCGCTCCATCCCTTTCCTCTCATCCTATTCTTATTTTTATTCCCTTTCCTTTCCGCATTCAATCCCCTACAGTAATGTAAAATGGCACCAAATGTTCATCTTGAGGTTGAAAAAGCAACAAGTTACACAACTACAGAATCATATCACCATTAATAAGCATCGTCCCTTGTCACACAGCCTCCGGCAACTGAAAGACACAGCTGAGCTCTGCTCCAATCAGTACACTCGGTGTACGGTCACGTGACAGCACAACTCCCTCTGTGTTTGCCCTGTTAGTGACAGGCAAGGTGAGTAAGAGAAAGAGGTCAGAATAAAAATAAATAAAAAAATAGCTCCTTTAAAACTGTTAGAATTGGGAAGAGATGTGGGGTGGGGGAGATTGAGGTTTAGGTGCAGGTTTAGTGGGTAAACAAGGGGTTAAAGTGAGAAAAGAGGCAGTGAGGACTTGACAGAGACATCAAAGACAAAACAGGGAGAATTTTAAGAGGCCTTTGAGAGCTGCCAGTGAAGAAGAGGGGGCGTGAAAATTAAAGAAAGCTTGCTACTCAATGGCTTATTACAGTTTATATTTCACCGTGCTCTATTCTGCTGTAACATGGAGAAAATGTACATGGTGTGATGCAATACTGGGGATATTGTGATTGGGATGGGAGATCCAGACTTAAATTACAAGTATACAATTTCACTTTGCTTGTATGTGCTTCTTATATAAATCCTAAAAGTCAAAGGAGTTGTGTGGTTTTCTAGTTTTTTGAACTTCAAAAAAGAGTTGCCAGTATCATTGATGAACTATCAGGGGTATCATTTTACAAGATTGCAATAAAATGAATCATTCCAGTCATTTCGGTGAAAATTTAACATCCTTTATAATCTTTATGCATATTGTAATTTATGCCGACATTGGAGAACAATATTCTTGATTTGCGCCACATTAAAGCTGCACTCCTGCAATCTAGAGTAGTACAAGTTAAAGCCTCAGAGGCTAAATTATCCAGATATGTTCTCACTTGTTAAGGCAGCAGAAGCACTGGATCCTACATTTACCAATTTGGAACTCACAAGCATCTTTGATAAGAGCAGCTAACACTCACTTCGTTAAAATTGCATGAACCCAAGTTTGTAATGCAGGCTTTCTGATGAAACGTTGTGTCCCTTAAGCCCAAGCCTAGATAACCCTATTGATATCAGTCGGGATATTTCTTCAGATGGTCATTAAAGTCCCCACAGAGACACACAGGACCTTCTACTAAACTGTGTGCACATGCTGAATAACCCTCTTTGCGACAGGTGAAATGGAACATGAAGTGCAAAATCATCGTGGAGTGTCCCTTTAACAATGGATTCAAAATGAACCTGTCAGTTTGCAGTTTACATCCTGAGCTGATAACAACATAATCACATAGATATGAAAGATGAGGAGGGGATGAAAAAAGAAAAGGCTATAAAACCGTATTCATAATCTTTATCCAAGAAGGAGCAATCATCTTATCTCATGAAGCATTGTGAATGTCACCATTTCCTTTTCCCTCATCTCCAAAGTGGTACCAACTGATGTGATGAAGTAATAATATGACAATATAACATTATTAGAAAATCATTACTGGGACTTGTTATGATGTGAATTTTCATCAGACAGCCTAACCATGGCAGATATTCATCTATTATCAATAGCAGCTGCTTGCCTCCTTCTGCTACCGGCCATGAAAGACTTTGAAGATGCAAATGTTGCCATGGAAATAGTGACGTCTCCAAACGGTGGGGTTCACACTAAAGTTGGCAATAAAACTGAACATGGGATCATTCAACATCTGATGAACTGATTGTTCAGAAACAATGAACATCGCACAGGCCATGAGCTCATACTGACACAATGTCACACTGCTATCATCATCATCCATCATCATAGGAACTATCCTAATTCCAAATGAGGAAAAAAACATTATGTTTCATACATCAACTTTAAAGCCCCTCTCAACCCAAATCCACATAATCCTTCTAACTATGTAATTCAGGGAGTTAGCTGCATGCTAGTAAACATCTGAAAGAGAGTTAGGCATAATTATCATCCAAATTAAAGATATTAACTTTTAGGTTTAATACACTTTTGAGAAATTCGGTTTGGATGAGGATGGCTATGCTCTGATTCTTATTACACAATAAGTATGTTTGAACCAATCACAGCAGTTCATTGCCTGAACGTTCTATGAAAACAGTGACTGTTGCCATGGAGACCATTTGATACGGCCACACCCACACAGTCCTGCCACACGGTCTGGACAGTAGGAAAAGTATTTTTTAATCTGAATTTTACAATGTTATAAACATTAATATTCAATCAGACTTTTGTCGAATCGATATCATATATTGATTTTTTACTCTTTTAGACCAGGTTTCCAGAGGCCTCAAGGTCTGGAGTAAGGGACATTTGCTTTATGTTTCAAGAAGCATATGCTGTATAAACAGCCTGAATACATTTTAGTTAGATGTCACCAACATAATAATTAGTTACCAATTAGCCCCACTCTAGTTACACACCCTCATTAAACAAATTGCACAGCCATGATTAGCAATGTCCAACTGAGCATGTCACGCCGAGTTCCAGACAAGACACTTGAAAGCTGTAAATGAGCAAATTGCTGTACAATGATGACAGTCTGTCCAACAGAAGGACTTTCTCTACAGAAGCTGAACGACTTTGTGATGATTAATCATGTGTCACAGTCCAAACAAACTGTTTGAAAAAGGGAGAATGACGCTTGAAAATGTGTCTGCATCCACTCTGTGTTTTTATGTTAACAGCTGCTGTACAGAGAGATTTATTTGACACATCAAATAACTTAAAGTCTGGTTACGTGGGAGTAAAAGTGACATTTTTATTCAGGACACATGGGATTTCTAATAAGGAAATAACACCATGGCATACTGTTTGTGTGTGAGCTATTCTGAAAAAGACAAGTAAGAAGAGACCATTCAACATGCAGCTGTATTTTTTAGTTGATCTATTGTCAATCAGTCAAGCTGATGACTAAAGGGATAGTTCAGTATTTTTGAAGTTGGGTTGTATAGAACCCCAACCTTGGCATAGTTGCATATTTATTATGAAGTATGCCTAACTTGCTGCATATTCCTACAGTATAAGGAGGTTTAAGTGCTTCTTATTGTGACAATACCTCATAGCTGATATCAAACCGGCAATCTTTCACAAACAAATCTACCTGGCACGCCCATCTGTTATTTCAGATGCGGTGAAGTGTTGTAGAGCTCAAAGGCAAAGATAAACTTTTAAACGAGTAAAAAAAATATGAAAATATGAATTTTTAGATTTTTGCGATATCTGCTTGTGCAACAACACAAAGCTTCAACTATGCTATTGATATGCGACTAAAATATAGCTGGGGGAATCTTCAGTCATTGTCTCGGATGTGATATGAACAGCAGAACAATAATGTTATACTTACATAAGAATTATTGAGGCAAGAATAAACAATAACCCATGAGGCTGTTCCAAAAGTAGGAAAGTAGAGCATCATGAAACACAGGCCAAATAATGAAATAAATAAAATTAAAAAAGAATCACATTTCACTTACATACTCAGACACACAGCAGCATAACAGGCAATTATATTCATTGTCTGCATGAAAGCATATCATGATGGAAGGTTGTCGGAAAATATGACAGGAAAAAAGGTCAGTCAAGAAGGAGGAGTGAGATTAAAAGAGATGAGATAAATCCTCAGTGAAGAGAGAGAGAGAGCGAGAGATGCAAGGCGTCCTGAGACATCTCCCTGATTAAGGACTTTCAGCTGACATGGTAATTAAATATGGAGGAGCAGCAGCACCAAGCATTACACACACACATACACGTTCAGCACTCCACTCTTTCCAACACTTTACGCTCTGGTAGTATTGTGTACCATTTTCCAGAAGAGGTCATTTGCTAATGGTTAAATTGTCACTTGGAGACACACACACACGCACATTCAAACCAGGTTATAACATAATGCGCATATTCATGAGTTTTTTACACTGTGTACAGAAGTGCAGATTATCACCCAGACACGTGCATCCACAGTCACACACTCCAGCAGCCTCTCACCTCCACAAAGATGAAACATGGGATGATGGAGTAGCTGCGCAGGGTGTTGTTGGACGCCATCTTGCCTCCTGTCGGGATTCACAGCAGCTCACTCTGGAAAAGACGGAGAACACATCAAGTGTCAACGCTCATTATCTGTCAATGAAGGCACCGTTTCTACCTATATTGCACTCGGTATGTCGTTAGGAGTATACTCGCTGAAATGAGGTATTGATGGGGACCACTTTCAATATTGACAGGTCACCTAACAGCTCAGAAGTGTATTGCCATCACAGATTAATATATTTCTTGGTGACTGAAACACAATACAAACTAAAAAAAAACAATGGATGAGGTGCAGTCTTAGTGCTATTCTAAAATTACTGAGCTAGGCTTATTAGAAAGGCACCTCTAGCCCGACCAACAATCCATCTTGGAGATGATTATTCTGGCTCCAAGTGGCAGGGAAGGACAAGCAGAAAAGTACAATTGACCTTTTTCCTGAGCAAAAAATCCTTCTGGGAGATCCTAAGAACTCCCAGAGCAGCAAGGACAATCAATCCTTTGTGTTGTGTCCTAGGTCTACCCTTGGGTCTCCTTCTAGCCCACACAACCAAACCTCCAAAGAGGGGTGGAGTGGAGGCTTATTTAATAGTCCCCAACAAGCAGGCCTGGCAGTGACACCCACAGGGCTGATACCTACAATGGACATCAAATGAGTTCCCTGATGCATAGTTAACCTCTTCAAAATATAATTTATGAAAAGTATCTGACAAGTGTCCTTCACACTCAAGCTGAGGAATGGCTGCATGGTCTGCTTTCTGTTAGCTGTACTCCAGTGTTGCTGTTTTGTTTGCATTAGAGCTGCAACGATTAATCGAAGAATCGATGATTAATCGATTATTAAAATAATCGACAACTATTTTGATAATCGATGAATCGTTTTGAGTAATTTTTTAATAAAACATTTCCAAATTCTCTGATTTCAGCTTCTCAAATGTGAATATTTTCTGGTTTCTTTAATCCTATTATAACGGTAAACTGAAATATCTGTGTGTTTTGGACATAACAATACATTTGAGGACCTCAACATGGGCTTTGGAAAATTTATCAACATTTTTCACCATTTTCTGACATTTTACGGACCAAAACACTAATCGATTAATAATCGATTAATCGAGAAAATAATCGACAGATTAATCGATTATCAAAATAATCGTTAGCTGCAGCCCTAGTTTGCATTGCATATTTCTCTGCCAGATAAAGTATATTCTGTTGCATTTCAACAAAACTGAGTCAACCAAACAATAAACTTGCTAACAAGACAGATTTGTTATCATCAAGATATCTTTAAAAAAATTGGAAATCTGTATCCAAAACATTCAATCACCAACATTACATAAAATCGGACAAATCTCTCCCGGTTGTAAGGAGTCCGTGTTTTCTGCTGCCTTTGTCATCCACCTGCCAAAATAGTTTGACTGCATTTCATTATGGCTTCTAATTCTCACAAGCAGTAACTTGCAATTTCCCCACAGACAACAGTGATCTCATTAGTGAGAGCTGCAATCTAATATAAATACAATGCGTATCGAAGGAGAGGATACTGGAAGTTCGAATGAGAGGTTGTCTCGCAGGGTTCAGTGGGTGTAGATTAGGTGGGCCTTAAAAAAGCGGTTCTGTAAAGCCAGTAATTCCAGTATCTGCTGTAGTAATTGTTGACTTTTTGTATCAATCAACAAAGCTATGGCCCCCTCCCCCCTGTAGATATTTACCGCTAATAAATGTGTTGGAGAATGTAATCATACTTAATTCCTCGTTTAAGAGTAACATCGTGGTAGCAGCATGAAGAGGAGGATTGGTATAAGGCCAAGTTGGAGATAAAGGGAGCAGTGGAGGATTCCAAATTCTACAATCAAGACACTTTTTCACTCTTGATTATATTATTTTAGTTTAGTTTTAGTTTTTTTGTTGGTCACTCAGTTTGCATTACAATAAAACAGTATAAAAGCAAAACGCTGACTTTATCATGTCAGGCCAGCAGGTGGCGATGATGTGTGATGTCAAACACCATAAAAGAAGGGTGTGAAAACGAAACTGGAAATGGCAAAAGCAAAAACCAAAGCGGATTCATACATTTGTGTTTAATATATCGATTGCCCTCTGCAAGGCAATCATAAAGACGGGTCACCTTAGTATCAATTAACTCTGTCAAGACCACAAGCGCCTTTTTTTCTTTACTTGCGCGTCTCACCAGCAACGCTCTCATTCTCACCAGCTGTTACCGGCTCAGCAAGTTTATTAAAAGCTCTGTTTTCAGTGATCTTAACTCCGTTTTACACTGCTTTTGTGTTGAAGGCAGGCCAAATATCGAACTCCAATGCACTTTTCTGATTGAGAAATAGTGTCACTTCACATCTCCGGAATGATCCAATTCGGACAGGTCTATAGAGGAAGGCCATATAGAAAGTGAATCTTTCTAGAACACCAGCTGCTCATTTTTAGCCACTGTAGAGACAAGCTCTGTGTGGGACACCGGTCAGTGTTGATGATTTAGCTATGCAGTGCAGCATTAGCAACACTATCTGAACAGTGACCTACAGTTCCTTCTGCAAATCACTGTGCATACTTTATGTGAGCTGTTCCATAACATAATGAACTTCTGCTATTGAACAGCTCATATAAAGTTCCACTGACAGAGGTGAACACCATTAAAACTCTCATCACAGTTTGAGGTCCAAACACGTAAATCTCACTGAGTCATTGGAGGCAGACAGACAGAGAAGCTGGCAGGTCTAACAAGTCCCTAAGTGCCTGTCCCATTTCATTTAACACTCAATCCAGGCTAATCAACCTGACTTTAGAGAGAAAAAATCTGACCATCAGCCCCCAGAGCTCTTCACTCAGTGTGATAGGCAGCTCAGCAGGACAAAGTATGTTTGGTGTCTGCATATGAAACACAAAGCAGCACTAAGACATCCTGGCATGGTGAACTAGGAATGTTAGGCACCTGTGCACATGTGCCAAGAGGTGATAAAGTTGCTGAATAAACCCATACCGTTTGTTCCAAATCACATACTCTTTCTTAGAAGAATAGACTAGAATATTTACTGTTATTGCAAGACAACAAAATGTTGTTGGCTTTTCTTTTTACTTTTCTACAAACAGCAGTATGTAGTTAGCATACAGTAGGCACACAATTGGTATACTTTAACTTATTTATTTCATCATAACATCACGCCTTGAACTTGCCTCTTGCTTATATATCAGTCGCATTGCTGGTTGTTTTCACTCGAAGGGTCAGTTTATTGTGGGTCAGAATCGCCAAAAAAGCAGACACTAAAAATATTGACCGGATGTAGTAGGGCATCCGGGTATTTATAAGCATGCTGCATCTGACTACATGCATTGGGACATCTTGAATCTTTTTCTTCCAAACTAAATAGCAGGGAAGTATGGGTATTGGAATGCAGCCATAATGGTATTTATCTGCCAACTAGAATGTCGTAATTCATAGGAAGATCATTGCACGTCATCACAGTCTCCCGCTCTCCTGTTCAAGGACACTTCTGCAGGGCGAAGAGCTGTCAGGTGAGGCTGAACTAATGTTTTTCAACTTGATGGATGGTCTCGCAGTTTGCTAAAACTGTGAACTGCGAGCACCCCCCCCAGAGAAGTCTTATGCGCCATGCAAATTGAATTGCTTCCAGTAAATCCCCATCAAAAAACACTACCGCTAGACATCCGCACGATGCATCTCAGTGCACATTAAACAGTATAATCAGCCCCCAGTGACTTTTCAGATTAAGGAAGGTGGGGAAGCTTCAACCAAATAGAGGAAATTGAAAAGTCATGCTTGTAATTGTTTTTAAAATGTAGTAAAAAAAAAAAGACCCTCAAAATAAATGACCATACTAATCAATTTTACTGGCATAATTCCGATACACCAAGATATGTGGCGTCTTTTTAATTTTCTCCACACAACCACCTACAGGAATTCAATTATTCATCATTTCAGCAGCTAATGCTGGGCTTACACTAGAGGACTTTTAAAAGACTTTGAAAAGACTGAAGACTGACACCCTCTTACATCTAAAGACAATCAACTCACACCCGAATACAACTAGTCATTAGTTTTCAGTCACAGAGTGTGATTTTGAAAAGACAGGGGTCTCATATTGCAAGACTACAACTAGATTCCTTTTGAGATTAATATCATTTCCGCAAACGCGATTGTGATTATTTAATTAAAAACAAGTTAATTCAATATTCCGAGCGGGGGACTTCCTTTAGTTATTTGACCAGCTTTATTTGCTGATCTCATACCCCAATAACTTTAACTCCTAACCCTGTATTTTACGGTAGAGTGTTCAGGTTGCGCGGCTGTCAGCCTGGTTCTCCACCGAGGCTTTTATGAAAAAGTATCCGAAATAAGTGCCTCACCAGGCGGACACAGGTCGCGACTAATGCCGCTCCTCCTGTGTCGTGCTTGGTGCATGCGAGAGTGTGACAGTGTTTACGTCATTTCGCTTGAGCCAACCCCCTAAGACTAGCGATAATATCAAACATGTTTGATAATCAAGACGGGAAGAAGACTGGCTGAAATCGGGTCAGAAGACCACCATACACCAAACGACTGAGATAACGTGCGCGCGCCACAACTCAAGCACGACTTCTGTGATTTCAGTCCGACATTGGAAGATTGTCTGCGACTGTCAAATCGCGTGAAAAGTCGTGTAGTGTAAGCCCAGCATTACTCTACTGAGCCATACTTTTTTTTTAAATCAAGCCAGTCAAATGGAAACAGTTTGTATAGCCAGCAGTGATTTCTATCTCAGAGGAAAATATGATTCGTTAGAGTTTCTTCTATAACCTACACTACCGCATTGGTCCCTATAGTGGTAAGAGCAATATAGCTTAAAACTGGTGCATTCTAACTGTATAACTTAAGATCTGTAACTTTACAAAACAGCTAAAAGGGATTGGGCTCACTGATTAAGTCACAGTGCAAAAGAAAATATTTCCATCTTTCCATCTTAACCAGTAGTCCAACAGTTTCACATTTCACACATTTCACAACTGTCATTGCACATATTGTGAAACACATAGCTGCCAAACAATGATCATGATGTTTAAAGACACCTCTTTATTTTCTTGTTCCTACCTGTCCATCATTACTCAAAAGTGACACATGAGAAGGGCAAGCATACAGTGGTACCTCAACTGATACTCATAAGCAGATATTGTTAATTTATCTGAGCTCTTTGTGAGAGCAAGGAAGATAGATAGATAGATAGATAGATAGATAGATAGATAGATAGATAGATAGATAGATAGATAGATAGATAGATAGATAGATAGATAGATAGATAGATAGATAGATAGATAGATAGATAGATAGATAGATAGATAGATAGATAGATAGATAGATAGATAGATAGATAGATAGATAGATAGATAGATCGATAGATAGATCGATAGATAAATAAAGGTACGGTGAAGCATTGCCAGATAGTCATCAAAATTGTCAGAGAAAGGTCTAAACAAACTACATTGTTCCTAGATGTGCACCTGAACTTGCAACCGAAGAGGACATACAGTAATTTGAACAATGCCAAGTCATGCAAAGTAACATTTTATTTTGAAATAACACAAGTAAAAATAGTCGCTGGCTGAGCAGTAGGAAAACTTGGTTTGCTTAAAATGATTAGTTATGTCCATTTGATGCCAAAAATGGCAACACACCTGAACTCTGTTTTTAAGGCGTGTGCTCTGTTTTTGAGAAGGATTCAATGGTGCAGTCTAATCTTGTATTTTGTCTTGTCCTGTGGGAGGGCTGCAGACGAGAAAAAAGAAGCAGTTTGACAGTTGCGCTCTGAGCTTGGCGGTTTGACTGGGGGCTCTCGGACAGATGATTCAAATCAAAAAACTTAAGGGGCTGCACTCAATGTCAAAGAGTTTACACATTACACAACATCCATTTATTTCTCACTCACCAGAGCAGCCTCACAGCTCTGAGGAGTCACAGTGCTGAAGAATTGGACCTAGTCACACTCACAGTCAAGTAATTTCTCTTTTTCTCTGGCCTGGGGGACAATCGCAGTTTCAAAAGATGTTCCTAAGATCATAACCAAGGAGCATTTTCCTTCCAATTCCAAGAGCCAGTTAATTGCAGTTACATGAAAGGTGATCAGACCCGTCATCCCAGAGGCCAGTTTATCAAACGAGAAGCCTCAAACCCTTGTCAGAATTCATCAGGATCTACTCTCTCCACTCAGCCGGCCTGCGATGACTGTGTTTAGACATGACTGCTTCTCCTCTCAACGGGCCTGACTTTGAAATATTGAGCCCAGAAATATCAACTGATTGACCATCTCCTGCTCCCCAGTCGAGCTGTTCCGCCTGACTCTCTGAATGTGACTAAACTGTCACAATGACAGAGCTGGTGGTAGAGCTGGAAGTCACACGCTCGACATGTGAAAATGAAATATTACTTTCCGTTATCACTGCCAGCATGTTGGTGGTGTAGCGGTGTGGCCTCTTCCCCTTCAACGGAGGAGCTTAGAACCACCCAGTGGCTGATTTCCGCTTGTCAAATGTGAGAATCTTCTGCTTCCCTGGTTTCAAATGTCCGTAAATGGAACATTTTCTGGTTTTGGTTTGATGGATGGACATTCCAAGCAATGTGTCACCTTGAGGTGGGCTATGGACACTCACACAGCAAGACAGTTTATCTATGAAAGAAATTGCAAACCCAGAGAAAACTAAAGAGATAAGAAAGACAAAACATATCTTAAAATATTGGCAGATAAAGCTTCAAGGTCACCTTGCAGGAACAGTTTAACATTTTGGAAAATATAGTTATTCCCTTGCTGGTCTAAAGTAAGATGCTAGAAAGATATCACCCTTTCAGCTTTAGGGTAAAAATTAAGCGTGGCTCTGTCCAAAATGATTTGTTTATAAATTTAAAGCGTTTTAAATAATATTTTAAATCGCATTTATTAGGAGTTTTGTTGTCACTGTAAAGTTGTCAGGCAACCAGAGACAGAAGGAGGTTCCTCTCCTAAATAAACACACTGTAGTGTGTCCAGAAAATTAGATAAATCATTTAATATACAAGCATTAGGGCCCGTGTCCACCTAACGCCTTTTTCCAGCATTAAACGCTGGCTGTGGGGTCAGGAGTGTGTCTACTGAGTGTTTTTTTCGCCCGCTTTTTTCAAGCGTTTATGCGCTGGGAGAGAGAACGCTGTGAGCGGGGGTGAGAAAAAGCTGATCGTCATCTGTCACTGTCAGACCTATGATCAACACTGGTTTAACTGTTTAGGCTTGCTGTTTTCTATTTAAAATCGTTACATTTTAATATGAGTAGTCTTATGAAACGGAGAATACTTTCCACCATCCTCTGTTCGGATGAGGAGTTATCGCGGCTCCTGCAAACACACGGAGCAAGTTGTAGGCTGATGTGTGCGCATTCGTAGGAGATAAAAATACAGCGATTCAAGTGTCCGCCTATTCTGCTCCCACAAACAGGCTCTCCTCCCTCTGTTGTGGTCATTTTAAGTCACTATTTTCGTACAGCTTTGGGTAAACAGAGACGGAAAAAGCGGTTTCTCTTCCGTCTTCTTGGTTGCCAAGGCGACGAGTCCCGACGATCTACTACCTGATTGGCCAGTTGAAAAAAGCAGTGGTGGGTACCCATGCACAAAAAGGCAAAAACGCTTGGAAAAAAACGCCGGGCGCTGCGCCTTTTCTCAGAATCAACTGAAAAAAGGCGCTTGCGGTCGGAAAAAGGCGTTAGGTGGACACAGGCCCTTAGAGGTGTTGTTAGGTTCATATACAGAAGCTATGAGAGTGACTTAAATCTTCTAAACATCTAAATCAGTGCCAGAAGCAAATAAGCATGCTTCCAACTTTAGATTCTTCTAAAAAGACAGAACGCTCAGTAATGACAGTCATTGTGACTGGATTGTACATAGTGCTCTCAATGGATGTTTAATCCCAGATAAATATCACAATATTGTCCCTGATTTCAATTATTACTTCTGTTTGTTTTAATGAAAGTTAGAGGACCCTAAATGAGGCTATTTAGGAGCTCTTTCTGCAGGAAAGTCGAGGCATGTGTTGCTTGGAAAAATGCCAACTCAGCATGCCAGTCGGTGTCCAAAGCTACCCTTCACTGTTGAACCTCTTTCTATTGGACTTCAGAAAAATCATCAGGATTTTTGGAAGGTGATCAAATTCTCCTGCTTTCACCACCTGGTTAGTTTTTTTTATATATTTATTATAAAACCGTGATAGAAATCATGACTGAGGAAAAAGTTTATGGCCAGCAGGGTACATACAATTTATTTTGAATTCAGCAGCTGCTGTTCCCTCTCACAAACAAAGAGCTGTCCCATGGCTACCACTCTTGCCAACTGAGCATCTTTGTTGCTATAAATATTCGGTTTCATACCCCCCTTGTGGCTTTCTCAAAAGTGGTTTCGTTGGAAATCAATCTGTTCTTTCCATAGACTGTAGAAAAACAACACGAATGGGTTTTTGCACAAATCTTCTTTAACGTGGAGGACTCTTCTTCGATCTTCCATGTATCCACCGTTAAGAAGAATATCATCCCTAACTGTGTCAGGCTTTGACAAACTAACTCTATCATGCACACACACACATGGCACTGTGTTAGACATAAAATAACATTGTCATCCATCCTACAGTATCTCTCCTCAGAGCTAAAACATCAGACAGGACAGTGAATCAGCGGACAGGGCGAAAGGAATGGTATGGTGAGAAACACAGAAAGACAAGAGAAAAACAGACAGAGGAGGAACAGAAGATACAGTGAAGTCAAGGAGACCTGAGTCATGTTGAAGGTGGTTCATTTGAGGGAGAATAACTTTTGCTGGGTCTTTTGGGACTTGCTGCTCGCCCTTTGCAGCAGGAGTTACAGGGAAATTATTTTTAAAATGTGTTTTTCTTTCTTCTTACTGGCAGCCTCAGGTGTTGGCGCCCCCACATATCACACCTACCATTTTGCACACATGGAAAGTTATAATTAGGGTTTAACATAAACTGTATGGACTCTAAAGACCTGTTTCTTTCATTTTCAAACTGATGATGCTCATATTGGAGCCTATATTTAGTGGGGATATCCAATATAAATGATTTTGACTGTGACAACATAATCATGAAATGCAATGAATAAACAAAGTGAGTGACTAAAATGTTATAAAGGCCCAATTAAAAAGTGCCCGGAGACTTACTGTTGACTAAAGGAAACCTCATTACTCTACGTAAATTATGATTGAACAAACCCAGGACATACTTTAATTGACTTTTGCAGGATTGACTCCGAGCTCTAATTGAGGATATTTGACAACTCTGTCAGCATTAGATCTCAAATCTCATTGACTCACTGCACTGACACACAGTATGTGCAGTAGCAAAGCGCTCATTCATTCCCACAAAGACCCAGGTTCAAGCCCTTGAAATGGTCGCGCATTCCAACAAAACACAATTAACGGCCAGTGTTTAGGGTGTGGGGACCTGCTGAGAGATCATTTCCAAAGAGCAAGTTAATCTATCTCACTTGCTGCTGAAAGTGAGCACCACTGATTGAGCGTTGGAATTCTGTCACATGGATGCAGCATACCGTCTTTTGTATGTCACATATATTGTTCATCCTTGGCAAAACAAACCTAAATCTTTGACTGAATTCTTGTTCGCAAGTTGCATTGTGGGTAATATTGTCCCCATGTTTAGTCAAGAAATAAGTCTCTGCATTTCTAATTGCATACTTTTTCCCAGTACTATACCTACATACTGCAGCTGCCAGTATGTAGTTTGTGTGCTCTGTGCAGTATGCATACAACTGGGAACGTACTATTCTAATCCTTACATTGTGCCTTAAACCTTTGACCCTCTTGCACATTGCCCAAAGCTGGTTGTTCTCTCTAAGCGGATCAGTCAATGTGTTGTAACATCGTACCGGATGTAGTAGGACATCTGGTTATTTAAGGCATACTTAATTGGGCATGCATGTACTGGGACATCCTAAATCTTCTGGTGTAATAGCATGTTAGTCAGTTATTGGAACGCACAGGATATGTCTGGCTCTGCTGTTTTGATTTAGACTATCAATCGAGAGTGCAGCACTGATATTGGAGAGCAATACTAAATCAATGGAGTACTCTTGAGACGCTCTCCACAGAACCCTATTTTAGAAAGCATACATGATGGAATCTGTGTGTATAACCAAGATGAAGATGAGTGTTTAATTCATGACATAGCACTGCAAAAAATTTCAATTAAGTTGTGCTGACTTTGGACCAACTCTGATACACAAATTAATTAGCATCGACAATTTATCATGGGGATTTAATGGGAATGGGAATCACTGTTTTTTTTGTCCTTGCTTTGCACATCATCTGGCAATGACAGTGTAGGACATGAGAACGCCATTAAAAGAAACAAGTTCAGATGTGAACAGAAACAGAATGAAGATCAGGAATACCCTTTTTTGGGATCAAAAACTTCTCACACTAAGAAAAAATACAAATCCCCAGAGAGAGACTTTACAGTATGTGAGAAACAGAAGCCGGATATGAAGAAGCAGCAGTGCAGATTTGAGAACAAATTGTCATATTGCTATTTCTTCAGATACTAACCAGCCACATCTACCACGTAAGGCCTACGGTCTCTAAAGTAGAACGCTTTTCTGTATTCCCATGTATCAACGGTTTGCCTCAGCCCCTGGCCTGAGTTTCACCCTCATGTCTTTTTCCTGATCAAGCAAATTGGTGGTTGTCTCCGAAGCTCATTTAAGCTCATGTCCATAGCTTTGGTCACTTCTGCCTCAATGTCATGTCTCACATTTCATTATGCACCACTTCTTTATCCCTAGAAAGTCTCTAGAAATGTAATAAGTGCAGAGCATGTCATCTTAATAAGGTCAATGCCTTTCCATTTGCTTTTGGTTCTTGCTTCCATCTCAATACAATCTACTTGTATTGACTTATTGATTGTTCATGGAGGAGTCCTAAGGCTATATTACATCTTATTATATTGCATTTCTTCCAAATTAAATTCCATATATTTAAAGTCAACACTTTAGATCATGCAGTGAATTTAATCCAGCAGGAACAGTTGTTTTGGCTTTACATCCCAACAAATGCCGTTAACAAACAGTTGCAAATGCCTCAGGTAAATTTCCATATGTATGAATGCAAATGTTTATAGTTGGAAAAAATGCATTTCCATGAGTCCTCCAAGGCTTCTGTACGCGTGTGTGTGTGGTGTGTGTGTGTGTGGGGTTGTGTGTGTGTGTGTGTGTGTGTGTGTGTGTGTGTGTGTGTGTGTGTGTGTGTGTGTGTGTGTGTGGTGTGCATGGTATTAGGTTTTCACTGAGTGTGATGAATTATAATTGATGCCGTGCAAGTTTTTTTTCTCAAGCTGCCTTTAACAATCTCCAGATTTATATTTAGATCAAACAAGCTCTTGATGTGTGAGTGTTGAGCTATTTTACTTTACAGTGACAGCAATCAGAACTATCCCAGCATCGTCCGCCTGATCAAGCTGGAGAAGTCTTTCCCTTCTCAGAGTTCTCAATATTCTTACATAATTAGCCAGTGCAGGTTCTCATCACCCTTGCTATTATTTATATATATTTATTTTTAATTTAAATGCATTTTTAAAAAGGTGCACAATGCAGTCTCTGGGTAGGGGGATTAGTTTACATTTGCAGAGCTGGAAGTTAGTTTACAAACCATATTTTCTCTACATTGTAGGCCTATTGAATAAATATGTTTTCATAATTTAAAACAAAATTATTTTGCAGGCACCTGGAACAAAATGTCTGACTAATATACGTTAACTAAACTGTTGGCCTCGCTGCTGTAAACAACAACAGTGAAACAGTAACTTGTCAGGTAACTTTCTAAATTCGATGACAGGGATCCAATTCTCATGTGAAGAAGGTTTGATTACTTTGAGAATATTCTTAGAAAACGTTCACTTCTCTGACACACCCAATGTTACACCGAAAGGAAGAACGTATTACTAATACAGCAACACTTTTAGCCGCTCATAGAAATGTGGGAGTTTTGTATTTGTTTTAGCTTAGCCTGCTCATTTTCACTGTATGCCTCTAGAAGATACAAAGACCAGTTCACTCACCAATGAATCACACAAAAAAACAACGCTGTGAAATTGACACTTGCCATCCTTGCCATTTTAAATGAAGACTATGCAAACACCAACAGAATGATAACACTAAGATGATGAGGTGTACTTTTCTAGACACATCAAGTGAATGTTTATTTATTCGTATATAACTGTTTTAGCTGCAAGTTCTTTGGTCCTGTTCTGTCAGATGCTGACAATCTGGACTCATCAGAGTTGCAGTGGCTTTGGCTTGATATCAAACCACTATACTTTTTTGGTACAAAAAGCTTTAAAAGCTCAAATGTCTTAAATATGGTCAGTTACCATGGATACTTAAAAAAACACGACTAGGGCTCTAAGCCAGCAGGGATATGTAGCTGTAATAATTTCAAGTATTTCCCCATTAGCTCCCATTTCCATTCTGACTAATTAGATACACACTTCTGGGCTGAGCAGCCGTCACTGCATTCTGGCATGCTGTGAATACTGGGTGTATTTATGCATCTGAGCCAACAGCATTGCGGTTCCACCTTGCGTTAATCAAGCATCCTTGTAAATATAGATGCTTAGCCACATTAGCTGCTATTTAATATTCTATTCAAAAAATGGAGATGACTCTATTGTTCCATATTCTCCCTGTTCCACATCACCTGTATAGTTTTACCATCCTTTTTATAGATAAAGGGAGGGCCGCCCGAACCTCCGAGGGCAGGTCTTATGTTGCCTCAGGGCCAATAATTCCCAGGAGACGTCAGAGTGACAGATCTATTGCTCAATCAGGACACCCCCACTGCTCTAATACCACTCCCCCCAGCATCTAGTGGTAATCAAATACCTGCTATCAGTGAACCAAGGAGAGGGTGTGTGTGTGTGTGTGTGTACTTGATCAATAAGCAGACTCTGGTGTGGGAGTATGGGAGGCGTTCCATATCAGTCACGAGTTCAGAGGTCAGTTCTTCCTGCAGCTTCACAGCTATATGTCCGTCTGCTGTCTGGTGTAATTTCAAAACAGCACCTGGTTAGTGTGATTTTTTCTTCTCAGGTGTTAAGTGCACTGTAACAGCTTTGTCTGTTTGTTGATCCTCCAAGAGAAAATAACCTTTTATTCTAAAGAGCCAGGGAATAATATGCGCATGATGTGTATCCAGTTTCCCTAAGCACTCACTTACTGCCGCTGAGAGGGCATGTTACAATTCACTTCACTGTGTTTTGATTTATCACTCGCGATGCAAAGAGGTAATCATACGCTGGAGCCAAATTTCATTCTGACAAATTCTGGTGGGACGCTCCACTCAGTTGCAGGCAAGGCAACCCTCTCCTTGTCCTTCACTGCGAGATTTAGGATGATAAGGCAAGCATATTTGGCTATAAAAGTGTTGCAGAGTGCAGCTTTATTCTTAAACTTAAAGCTGCATGGGCTTGCAGGGCTACAGGATATGTGCGGCAGAGCCTACACCGCACACAAGGCACAAAGATGTCAAAAACGGTCCATTTTGAAAACAGAAACGACATAAAATATTCAATGATGGTTTCTCAGGGACAGAAATGAAGGGGTAACTAAACCAAATGATGATAACAAATTAAATGTGGAGCCAGTTAACACCAACAATTTTGACTGTGGTCGAACTAGAAAGTGTTTTACCACAATTCTAAACAACTATTATCCAATTGTATCCATTACACATAAGTCTTTTAAATGTGCAGACACTTGAACAGAAATTGTTTTGTTGTTGTCAAAGAAAACCAGTCCAAACCCAACCAAATTATTTGTCTTACTAAAACATGACCATAACCGACATATTTTGGTTGAAACACTGTAACAAATTGAAATCACATTTCAAAATTATATATGTATCCCCAATGTTATGGATAGATGTACATTACCATTACAGATTGTGTCAACATTAACTAGTGTGATAAGTTAAATGAGAGAATAGTAATTAGAAACTGAAACCCAGCGTCATAATAACTGACACTGCCGATGATGTCACAGCCACTACAGTCACTAGAGTACGTCATTGGCTGATAGGATGATGTCAACCTATTTTGTTATCCGATTGGTCAAAGGTGACATAACGTATCTAGGAAGAGCAGACAAGCACACACACACACACATACACGTCATTCACCAAAACAGGGCCTTCTGTCCAAGCAGTATAACATGGGACCTTTACACATGCTGTCCTGTAAGCATTCACCTGAGCTTGTGAGCACTTGCACACACTCAAACCTACAACACACACACACTTGAGCCGTTGAGTGGAAAGGGCAGGGTGGGTCTATGCCAGGAGGTATCTTGCATTCGGCTGGCCCTTCTGACAGCCAAGGAAAAGGCTCACCTGATGCCCAGCCACCTGCCATCTGTCTGCATGAATAAAACCATGTGCATTGCTCTGCTATAGTCTACTACAGGCAAGAGCACAAATATAGTATACCTGTCAGAAAGAACCACCCACAGCAAAAACACACAAACTCCCTACAAGCTACAAATAGCATGTAGAAATGTCTGCCTCTTATGGGCGGGTGATACTATCTTATTTGCACAGAAGCGAGCTGAGAGCAGCCAGAGCAATTACATTCCTGTCGCTGTGAGCGGTAAGCAGGCAAACTGGTCACTAATAAGAGAGCAGGAGATGGTGGTAGAAATAAGCAGTAACGCTTGTGATAGATAGGGGCAACATTGATATCTTCTGCTTCATTTAGGGTCCAGTAACCATTTGTTTGCAGGTCTACTGAGCTCAACTGCATTGCCGCTCGACTGAGCATCAACCCAGATGTATCTTTATGGTTATATTATTTGGTTGCATTTGCAGCTTAAAAAACACAGTATTGATGCATGTGTGACCTTATACCACATAGGCTTAGCAAATGCTGTTATGCATATAGGTTAATGAAGACCCTACCTATACATCAGTTATTAATATGATTGTAATCCCTATTGTGTTTGGTATTTTCCTCATGAGCCTTAATAGAAGAAGAGGTTGGCCTATTTTGTCATCTCCAAGGCTGCATGCATGCACAACCCCCCCAGCACCGTTTAGTGAATATGATGACAGGAGAGGCAATGAGGGGAGGATGGTGACACACACACACACAAACACAACACACACATGCATGCTGCTCTGGATGCATCTCAAGGTTACACTAAATCGCTCAAACCCGCTCATCAACAACAAGGCATCTTAATTGGGTTTCAGTCTCTCAGTGCACGTCTAAGGGGGCTTGTTTAGGAGGAATATCCACCCTCTGGTGCTGGGATTTTGTTAGGGGGGGGCGGGGAGAGGGGCCAAATTCGTCTTACTGGTGGACAGAAGACACATTTTGCACGGCAACGGGAGCGAAACGTTGTGCACATATTGTGTTCGTCGTTTGCCCGTATTTATAAACGTAGGGCATTATTTAGACACAAGATAGCATGTGTGCACGATCTCCTATGTGAAGTAGGGGCGTGAATGAAACGCTGGAGGGTGGTCACTGTTGCTAGTAGGCTAGAGAGACAGGTGTCTTGTCTGAAATACCGATATCGATTTGTGCACGATCATTAAAACACTATTCTACAACCACTTTCCTCACTGGATCACGCACCCGTTTACATTCCCCGGCTTTGATTCGTTAATTATCGGACCAGACTGAAGCGTATTGCGACTTGATTCGGGTCCGAACTTGCCTCAGCAACAAGACAATAGCTGCTGGCACAGTCCTGATTTCTCCCCCCACGGCAAACACACACACACACACACACACTTACCGCGATGGGATGAAGGAGCAATAATCCACAGAAAAGGCGAATCCATTAAAAGAAAAAATGTGGAGGAAAAAGGGCGAACGGAAGCCGTGAGCACTCCCACTACTACTACTACTCCATCGGTGTGGCGGAGCCGCCGCTCTCGGTTTGTGATGGGGATCACGCAGCGTGCGAGCGAGCGCGTGAGCATGGATGCTGTGCTTCTTCGGGGGGGGAGAGGTGGGGGGGCGGGGCCAAGACGCGTATAGGCTACTCGGGCCAGTGGAGCGTACTGTGTAGGGACCTTGTGTTACAAGCACGTCTAGCCCTTCATGTTTTCTCCAGCCAGCCAACCTATGGTCCTATAGGAACTATGTGGTCCCAGAGAGGATGCACATGCATAGGCTATTCACTGAGGTGCACTCCTTCAAATAGCTTATAACATACTACAACATAAAAACAATTACAGAATAATTTCAGTATAATAGGCCAGTAAATGTTTGACATTGTATTTGCAAAACATGTTTTCTATCGTGTTTTCACAACGATGGTAAAGCACTACATTCTGAATAATTAGATTTACACATCACACATAAAGTCAAAATTAAGTTGTGTAAAATTGCCAAGAACAGACAAAGAGTTCACTGAACTCAAATGGCCTCAACACTCACCAGATCGCAACCCAATAGAGTCCCTTTGGGATATGTTGGAATAGTAGGACTAAACATCTTCATCAACTGTGTGATGCTATCATGTCAATATGGACCAAACTATTTTAGGGAATGTTTATGACACCTTATTGAATCTATTCTATATGTATACAATTGCATCAATTAAATGTGCTAATCAATCAACCCACAATACATTTTAAACAGACTAAGATGCATTTGGATCATTGAACCACATAGTCAGGCCTCACACACTCAAGGATTTAAGGCCCACTTCTAGTGGAAACCAGCCAAGTGTCGCCTCCACCCCCCATGTTCTTCATCCCACTGTTGCTCTCTCTTATTGCATAATATTTCTTGTCTCTGAAGAAAGTCTAAATCCTGCAGTCATGACCGCGGCTAGTTGTAGCATTAGTAGGAGGACTGTGAGTGCACTGCTGCCAAAATCCAGGACATTCACACATCCAAGTGAACCCGGGCTGCCCATCTCTCAGCGACAAGGAAAAAATTACTGAAGAAACACTAGTGTGCTCAGTGATCTAGATTCAGGGAGCACGCTACATTACACTTCTGGCGCTCCTGCTTCCCCCCTCTTCCAATCCTCTGCTTTTTCGCCCACTTCTCTTTCCCTTCTCCAACCCCTCGTCTCTCATCTGTGGCCTTCAGTTACATTAACTAAACTGTGCAGGAAAAACGGATATAACTGTAAAATCAAGCACGTGCGCAGTCAGCACAAGTTATAATTAACAATGGTGCAGAAGATGTGGTGGAGGAATTTGATACTAAGTTAAGGGGTGTTGTGCTGGATCTTAACGGGGGCAGTAGTAGCCAAGGGGTGGTGTTAAATTCACTGATTATCTCAGAGAATTGGCAGGGGACGGGGAAGCAGTGGCAAACCCTTCATAACTGCCAAGTTATTGAGCAAGGCATCTGTCAAGTTGCTGACAGCAGAAGACAGTGAATGTACTGTATAGAGCAGTGCTGCTGTGGCTTGCTCTTGCAATATTTCCGTGAGTGTGACAGAGGACGATGCTAGACAAGAGAGAGAACGTTGACTTTTCATTACATTTTACTGGCCCGTGAAAAATCAAACACGCATAAATTTATTTAAAAAAAAAAAGGTGAGCCTGTCAGATGGGATCAGGATAGGAGCACTGAGGATAATTGGACCCAATCCAATATGCAGTCTACCTGAAAAGACCCAAAAGAGAGTGAACACAAACCCCGTTCAGACAGATTTTAATGAAAGTATAGCAATACTACAGTATAAAATCCCCTCAGAACAAGTGCATTTACCATTTCAATCTTACTCAAATAAAATGAACAGAATGTATGTAGGTCTGGTACTAAGTATAATTATTTTCATTGATATCAAATAGTTAAGTTTTCAATGCTCAGAAAACAACCACTGTGGGTGCTGTTTTGCCATACACTATATCAAATGAATAGTGTTATTGATGCATTTTACTGTTGTGGTTGGTTTGGGGTTGCAGCAATGACATATAATTACAATGCAACTTATACTGTGAGTAGCTTAGTTGTTTGATATGGAAAATGATATCTCCAAACTTGTAACTGATATGTCAAAAATATGTCAGTACTTATGAGTAGCATGACATGGAAATAAGTACAACTAGTTAAACACAATTTATTGTAGTCTTGTACTTAAATCCACTAACTGGCAGCAGCATCATGTAAAACCAATAAGCGGTTCAAAGAATATAGCATCGCGTGTCCTTTTTACTGCAGAATCACAGTTCAGATGCCTCTTCTCATAAAACATATAGTACATGGACATATGTATGCATGCATCATGTGACGCACAGATCTGCCTAAAGTAGTGTACTATATGTGCCGACTTGTTAAATGAATAGTCAGTGAATGAAAGAGACTCCTGGCTACTGCAACATAAATGAGATCACTTCACTTCAGTTGGTTTTAATAATGTAAGAAATCTCTTTACCATAGTTGTTCACATCATTTTTAGAGGAAGCAGTATTGAACCAAATTCACTCTTTTGATGTCTTATTGAGTCTCACCAGGGAGCCTACAAAAAAAATAAGTAGGCTATTTTGGAAAATATCTGGTTCCCAAGGTTTCTCCCACTGGAATGTCTGCCGTGGGAAAGGGGATTCATTAAGTTGTTTATGTTTACAAATATTTTGATTGCTCTCTCAGTTGACTTACAGACCGCATCCGCTTTCTTGATAGACAAATACAGTGACATAAAAAAGCTATATACTGAAACGTTGGTGCTGTTTTCAATCCTCCAAAATCGCCCAAATAGCAGTTAAGATACTGAAGAACTCGAGGGAAATCTACGTCAAAAAGGTCTCAGCTGCTATCGGGGGAGGTTCTTTGAAAATAAATGTGAAATAAATAAGAAATTTTTTCAAGCAAGAAAGATCTGTTGTGCCAAGCGAGGCAGGTTCCAGCATCTCAGAAACAGCTGGCTTCCTGTGTATTCTTCCGCTCCACGGGGCCTTGAGCTGGAAAACACAGACGTGAGAAAACTCATCCGGACAGCTGGAGTCTTGTGCGGGTTAAAAGAAAAGGCTTGTTGATATGAGAAGGGTCAGAGGAGAGTCAGCTGAGCCACAAGTAGTACACAAACCTCTCCGAAACAATTGGGGCACTCAGAAGTACATGTCGGATACATCTCAACTCGTCAGACCCTCGGAGTAGACTGTAGGCTGAGAGTAACAGCGCCAACTGATGAATTCTCCTCTTCACAAATTGTACTTGAATCTGTGAAGCCATCCTCACCGGCTTTGGGAGCATATTATCAACATTTACTGAAATATCTACTAACTACATTATTTCATATCGTAATTTTTACTTCGACCTAATTTGCCCTGTCTGACCCAGGCAGAACAAAATGAGTCAATGATAAAACTCGGCAGTGCATCCAGGGGTCTTTTTATTATCAGGCCTGTGTTGTAGATCCGTATGTACTTTTGCCCTGGGGGATGACACACACACACACACACACACACACACACACACACACACACACACATATAGTCACAGAGAGGCATATCATCTTTCACTACATCACACAGTGTGTACGCCTGTCATCTCATACACTGCATGCCTCCTGCTCTTCTCTCCATCTGCCAAAGAAGCTGCACACACAGACTCAGCTGTAAAGTGTAGAGTTTCACCACTATGATAATAAAGAGAGTAATCAAGCATGTTGGTAAGAAGACAATTGGAGGGCACACACACACACAAACAACACACACACACACACACACACACACACACACACACACACACAC
This sequence comes from Ammodytes dubius, assembly GCA_026122265.1. Taxonomy (NCBI): domain Eukaryota; kingdom Metazoa; phylum Chordata; class Actinopteri; order Uranoscopiformes; family Ammodytidae; genus Ammodytes; species Ammodytes dubius. The sequence continues at coordinate 10,996,578 of CM047524.1, forward strand.
ACACACACACACACACACACACACAAACAAGATTGTGTTTTATTAATAAGCAGTTATATTGGTATGAGTAAATCAATTATGGAGTCTAAACGTAAAATAATTATAAGGGTCATCTAAAGTTTAGATGGGTTGGTTACAGGACTAGACCCATTTACCAGACAAATAGGCAATATTACTAGTAGTTAATAAGAAGGAATAAGTGAGAAAAATATGTTTCATATCTTGCAAAGGACAACATAGAGTGAAACATTGCAGTATAATAAGGATATGAAGAAAGGTACAATTAGAAAGAACTGCTGTGAGAGTGGTGGGTAATTACACTATCTGGATATCAAGGCTGTTGGAAAGCAGCAGCATTGAAATATTTGTCTGCACACAAACTCTGAATCACACATTCTTTTACGTAAACAGACAAAGTTTTGAAATGAATTTGTTATGTTTCCCTTCAAAGTGCTATATAAATCACAACCATGTCTTTCAATAAACAATATGGCAACAGGTAGTGTTAAACCATCAATCCTATAAAAATATATCAATTAACTTGTGTATTTCTTGTGCCATGCCAGTCGTTGTTCGTACCACTGCCAAATGAACCTGTCAATGGCAGAGAAACAGTAATCTCTATAATAGCCTATTAATGTCCACAGTTCTGTATTCCTGTATTCCCTGCTCATTTCATGACATTTGAGAGAGCAGTGATAGTCACACTCCAGATCTCACTCTCCAGCAGTTTGTCAACTGTCATGGTTCCCCTATCTGGCACTCGCTTAAGTGTCTCTGTGGGTTTCAAAGGACTCTTGCACACTTTCTCCTCACTGTACTATCTCAGAATAAGTGGCCAAATTTGTACAACTATCTACTTATTAATGGAGCATCAGGATTGCGCTGAGGCTACTGTGTGTGTGTGTGTGTGTGTGTGTGTGTGTGTGTGTGTGTGTGTGTGTGTGTGTGTGTGTGTGTGTGTGTGTGTGTCTCCGGCCCCCATTATTCAAGAAGCTTATTGATCGGAGGGTGTTTGGTTTCTCGGCGGCTCCTAAGTGGTGGACTCGTTACCATGGCAACGTAACAGGCTGGCCGTGAAGCACCGGCCTTGGCTGTGATCAGTGTTGCTGGAGAGACTTGCACTCTCTCTCTCTCACACACACACACACACACACACACACACACACACACACACACAACACACACACACACACACACACACACACACACACACACACACACACACACACACACACACACACACACACACACACACACACACACACACACACACACAGCTCAAAGACCAGACAATGGAGATGTTGAGAATGCACTACTGTCTGTTTCCAGTGCTGCCCAGAGATTCTCTCTTTCCTTGTCACTACTGGCAGTAAAGTACATTTAGAGTATCACCTTACAGATGCCAAACTCCATTTGATTTAACAATGTAAGCTATTAGCCTGACAGACATGACTGTAAACAAAGTAGCTTGCTTTCAAGGAAATATATCTCCTCAGATCCACTTTCATCCTGTGATTAATTGTAACATAACGTAAATAAGGGAATCCTAAACTGTCTGGTTCCAGCGCACTCAACATCATTTTCATCTTTACAACAAAGCAGTTTTGGTATTATGTGTTAAGAAATAAATACAACATATACGTTTAACTTGACATTGACATTGGCACAAAAGCAAGATGGAGAGTTTGTAAGTAGTGAAAACTGACTGACTTTGATCCAATATGGATCAGATTGATATTAAAGGGTCAAAACTGTCTCAAAAATCGTTGCACCTTGCTGGGTTAACCTGGTCAAAGAATAGTTAACCAGGTTATAATAAACATAAAGTTTTATTCAAACCCTAAAAATTGAGCCACAACATGCCAAGTTCATAACAGTTATCTGACAAATAACATATTACATATTAAGAAAAAGAAAGTGGTATATTTCATAAACAGTGTCGGTGGTAACACATTACTTAGAAACACGTCAAAGGAATTAGGTTGGGCTACTGTTTCAGAAAATGAGTAATGAGATTGATTAGAATATGAAAGGAGCTAAATTTGGTCCCTTTCTGTTCAGTGGATAGACTAGTCCGGGTCAGCTAGGTGAATTAGCCTCTTCCGAAAGAGGAGAAATGTTCCTCCTGGTAACAAAACAAAACGAAAAAAACTGCTTCCCGCTAACTCCGAAGTTGACTTATTGACATTTTGCATCGTCTTAGCTATCTCACTAATCTTCTAAAGCTACCTTCAAGATGTGTTGGGTCTTTTAAGAGAACATGACTTTGGAAGTGCTGCCGCTGGGCCGTCACTGGAGCTAAGCTATAGCTATCAATGGCCGCTAAATACCTCCAAGAAAAAGTTTGCATCCCTGACCTACAACACTGATTTAAATGCAGCAGAATATCTTATAGAAAGTTGAATGTGTCTGCAATGTAAAATAATTCATCCATGTGTACCATTCATATCAGTATGCAATGTGATTTCGGTAACACTTTCTAATAAGGTACACAAAAAAAGAGTAGTTACCCTTTTGAAAAGAGTAGTTACCCTTTTCAAAAGAGTAGTTACCCTTTTGAAAAGAGTAGTTACCCTTTTGAAAAGAGTAGTTACCCTTTTCAAAAAGAGTAGTTACCCTTTTGAAAAGAGTAGTTACCCTTTTCAAAAAGAGTAGTTACCCTTTTGAAAAGGGTAGTTACCCTTTTCAAAAGAGTAGTTACCCTTTTGAAAAGAGTAGTTACCCTTTTGAAAAGAGTAGTTACCCTTTTCAAAAAGAGTAGTTACCCTTTTGAAAAGAGTAGTTACCCTTTTCAAAAAGAGTAGTTACCCTTTTGAAAAGGGTAGTTACCCTTTTGAAAAGAGTAGTTACCCTTTTCAAAAGAGTAGTTACCCTTTTGAAAAGAGTAGTTACCCTTTTGAAAAGAGTAGTTACCCTTTTCAAAAAGAGTAGTTACCCTTTTGAAAAGAGTAGTTACCCTTTTCAAAAAGAGTAGTTACCCTTTTGAAAAGAGTAGTTACCCTTTTGAAAAGAGTAGTTACCCTTTTGAAAAGAGTAGTTACCCTTTTGAAAAGAGTAGTTACCCTTTTGAAAAGAGTAGTTACCCTTTTCAAAAAGAGTAGTTACCCTTTTGAAAAGAGTAGTTACCCTTTTGAAAAGAGTAGTTACCCTTTTGAAAAGAGTAGTTACCCTTTTGAAAAGAGTAGTTACCCTTTTCAAAAAGAGTAGTTACCCTTTTGAAAAGAGTAGTTACCCTTTTCAAAAAGAGTAGTTACCCTTTTGAAAAGGGTAGTTACCCTTTTTGAAAAGAGTAGTTACCCTTTTCAAAAGAGTAGTTACCCTTTTGAAAAGAGTAGTTACCCTTTTGAAAAGAGTAGTTACCCTTTTTGAAAAGAGTAGTTACCCTTTTTGAAAAGAGTAACTACTCTTTTCAAAAGGGTAACTACTCTTTTTGAAAAGGGTAACTACTCTTTTCAAAAGGGTAACTACTCTTTTCAAAAGGGTAACTACTCTTTTCAAAAGGGTAACTACCCTTTTCAAAAGGGTAACTACTCTTTTTGAAAAGGGTAACTACTCTTTTCAAAAGGGTAACTACTCTTTTTGAAAAGGGTAACTACTCTTTTCAAAAGGGTAACTACTCTTTTGAAAAGGGTAACTACTCTTTTCAAAAGGGTAACTACTCTTTTTGAAAAGGGTAACTACTCTTTTCAAAAGGGTAACTACTCTTTTTGAAAAGGGTAACTACTCTTTTCAAAAGGGTAACTACTCTTTTTGAAAAGGGTAACTACTCTTTTCAAAAGGGTAACTACTCTTTTCAAAAGGGTAACTACTCTTTTCAAAAGGGTAACTACCCTTTTCAAAAGGGTAACTACTCTTTTTGAAAAGGGTAACTACTCTTTTCAAAAGGGTAACTACTCTTTTTGAAAAGGGTAACTACTATTTTCAAAAGGGTAACTACTCTTTTGAAAAGGGTAACTACCCTTTTCAAAAGGGTAACTACTCTTTTTGAAAAGGGTAACTACTCTTTTCAAAAGGGTAACTACTCTTTTTGAAAAGGGTAACTACTCTTTTCAAAAGGGTAACTACTCTTTTCAAAAGGGTAACTACTCTTTTGAAAAGGGTAACTACTCTTTTCAAAAGGGTAACTACTCTTTTTTTGTGTACCTTATTAGAAAGTGTTACCGTGATTTCTCACGTCGCCCCAACTGAGATTTGAATAATTAAAATGTATATGAAAAAAAAAATTCAAACCCCGTCCACACACAGTCTGTGTGGTGTGGGAGTCCTGCTGATGGGATGCTATAAATAACTTGGCTCGGGGGGGTTGTCGTGGCAACCAACAAACTGATGCCAGGGTGGGAATGCTCAGCTCCTTGAAGAGAAAAGCACATTCAGCGGAGGGATGGGCCGTGACAAAAGAGAGGGATGTAAAGGAGAGGGGAGCTATAGAATGTGGCAGGGAAGAGCTAGGACGTCAGAAGGGATACAGAAGAAGAGGAAGAGGAAAAAGGGTTTAAATGACAATAATAGAGGAAGACAGTGTTGGTGGTGTGGAGAAGGAAAGAACATTATGTTTGAGGTATGATCTATGAAGACATGTGACTGTACCTTGAATAAAAGAGAGCCAATAGGAGACTGGAATGAGATGAGAAGTTTGGAGCAAGATCAAGGCAGCAGGATAGCTCAGTAGGGGTAACACCACTGACTTTGACATGGGAAACCAGAATCCCATTCCATTTCAGGACTATAGTGAGGGTCCTTAGGCAAGACCCTTGATGCTAATTGAAACGTACCTCCAGTTGCAAGTGGCTTTGGATGAAAGTGTTTGCTAAATGTACATGTAAAAGGAGGAACGAGAACAGGATGATTGGAAGTAAAGAAAGATAGGGCATGAAGAAGTAAGCAAGAAATGGAGGAATTATGAAGAAAGTGGTGTTGGTTTGGAAAATAAGGAAATGCTTCACCGATTTGGCGAATTTGCTCTTTTTGTGGATGGGAAGACTGGTACCCTCCTGTATGTCCCATATGAAGCTGTACCCAGGTTAGCTTAGCATATCATAAAGGCTGAAAAAAGTGGGAAACAGCATGTCTAACGGTAAAAAGGCAGACCCCCCCTCCTCCCTATAAATTGGCCTTGCTGGACAGATGCTGGTGTTGACCCAGACTCTGTCACAGCCTCCAACTGCTGTACCCACACACACATCTCGGCTGTAAGGCTTAATACGAGGCGTAGTATCGCTGTGTGAACCGACACTAATGCTGACAGGAGGCTTTACCGGGATCAAGGAGAGAGAGTGGAGAGGAGGGGAGGGGAGGGGGGGGATTGTGGGGGTCACGGCTGGTGCAGAGGGCAGGACATATGTGCAATTCGGGGCAATAGGGTAGAGGGCTGATGTTTGAAATGGGCTGTGAACACATCGCAGAGGAAGGAGGTCAAATAGGGAGAATACCAGGGCAGAATCAGGTGCAGATTTAAAAGAGTGAAAGAAGAAGAAGAAGAAGAAGAAGAAGAAGAAGAAGAAGAAGAAGAAGAAGAAGAAGAAGAAGAAGAAGAAGAAGTGGGGATATGTGTGTTGAAAGTAAGAGGGGGTTGATTGGGGGGGGGGAACCCAGACTTGGTTTACGTTTGGGGCTGGATAAGGGGCTTAAGGAAGAGAGGGGAGAAGGGGGTGCAAAAGGGGGGATTAGTGAGGCAAGACAAAAGCCCAGTGCTGGGAGCCGGAGCTTTTCATCTGCATCAGCATCATAAATCATCTCAGCCATTCCGTTGGTCTATTTGTCTGTCTTTTCCTTGCTTGCTTCATTCTGTGTTTATGCGTTTGATCGTGAACACAGCCGGAGAATGCTCTCTGTTGTTGTTGTTGTTGTTGTTGTTGTTGTTGTTGCCTGGTGTTTTTCTGTCTTCATTTGTCAGTTTCTTTCCTCCATGTTCCGGAAAATAAGACACGTTGCCATTTGTCTCAGCGTCTCCCTAGTACCTCTGTCTATACCGCTATATCCATTACAAGACAGACACAATTTGCAAATTGCACTCATTTCCTGCAACACAAAAAACAAGTGGAATCACACAAAAAGTTTGCTGGGTTCTCGTGCATTTAACTTTTCAACGATTTTAGAGTATGGAGGCAGAACGCTATGAAATCTGTCCTTTTAACCGTCCGGGTTTTTGCCCTTGAACTACATACAACTGTGTGACGTATTTGACATCCAGTCTATATTGTAGCACCTTTTGTGTTATTGGCTGTTAATTGCTTAACAAAAGTGCGACAGGAACTTCCACTTTCCTTTAAAAAAAGACATAAAAGAAAGGCCCATTTTGCACAGTGAATGTCAGCTTTAAGCGCTGATGCCAAATGCTTTTAATTGCAAATTTAGAAGAAGAAGAAGAAGAAGAAGAAGAAGAGAAAAAACACTGAAAAGAAACAGAAAACAGGAGCCTCCAAGGCGCCTTTCCTTATTGGGGGTCTGCACAGCTTGACAAAATGGACTGGCCCAGTTTTCAGATTCTTCTAAATGAGGATACTGCAGCCTCAAAGCCATTGATGCAAACATATGCCTATATGCTTCCCTGAATGACTGGATTATGAACTCTATACTTCTTCCCTTCCCCTCACAAACAAGTAACCTTAATATTAAATATTAAAAGTAAAAGATTACTCCCGAAATACTGAAAAAGTCCACTCAATGCTGTGTTCTTACTGCAGATGTGAACCCTACTGACACCAATGTTTCTGAGCAGTGGAGAGGAACAGGCGTCACTTCTTCAAGTGAAACAATTAGCACTGAATGGGAACAGATGTTCTCTGAGAAGCCTGGGAAGCATGAATGAATGGTGGGGTTAGGATGTTATGGATGAGAGGAGTTTTAATTAAATAGTTGCCATGGCAATGCCGACTAAGCTACACACACATTGAGTGACAGGGAGACGCTAATTGACACACACAAACAAAAAACTTTATGGAGGAACTTCTTTTCCCAGAATTCACTGCCCTTTAACTGTAAAGCGCCATTACGGCACTTGAGGCTGAAGAGTTAATCTTAGACTCAATCATTTATATCTTCATTTAAAAAACAAACAAAACCCAAACATGCAGTAACCTTCTCTTTTTTTAATAAACTCACACCCTGCTCCTAACCCTGAGGCAAGTTCATCATAGTTCTAATCTCGTCTGTGAAACAAAACCTGCAGTAGGATCTAAACATAGGTAGTCCCACCTTGTGAGGAAACTGTCCTTTAAAGATTCACATCTACACACACCTTTTGTCAGACGCAAATATGGTATAAGTACACAAACTGTCACACACTTAAGAGCTTCAAACTCAGGCTTCAGGGTGCTGTCACAGAAACTCTGTACCTTGTGGTCTGACCTAAATGACGAGGATCACATGCACGCACGCACGCACGCACGCACGCCGCACGCACGCACACACGCACGCACACACACACACACACACACACACACACACACACACACACACACACACACAACACACACACACACACACACACACACACACACACACACACACACACACACACACACACCACACACACACTCAAAAGTGAGTTGGGCTGCTTATTTGTGTGATTAAATCAGCGTTGTAAGGTGGAGGAGGCAACATTCATCTCCATTAAGAGACTGAGACAGCCGAGAGCTCATGGAAGCACGGTGACTCAACCCACAAACACACACACGGGCACACACACGCGCACACACGCACACACAACACTCTTGGGACACAGAGAAGAGAACACATTAGTAATGGAGTTTGCTCAGGGCACTGAAGTGTCAAAAAGAGAAAAACAAGAATGTGAATATATATCCCAAATACCCGAATACTTTATGTTTTGTGGACTTGGTTTAATTAAATTGTGCATCTTGAGTGCACGCGATGGGCAAGAAGACCCACACAGGGCAATCGAAAAAAAAAACAAGAGATAAATTTGTATCCGTCCGGAGAAGAAAATGTGCTGCCCTATGAGGATAAATAATGTAGCCTTACATCTGCAGGAACTAAATAATACAGCGTACAATCCTTTGTTTCCTCCTCTCCTCCCTCTTTAAACGTCGACAACCTTTTCTTCCCGTCCTCTTCCCCTCGCGGTTTGTCACCTCTCCTCCCCTAACACGGTCTCACGGGCCGGAAGAAAAAAACCTGCAGCCGAGTGCAAATGTGATGCAAAAAATAAAAATGGCCACCCGTCCTGTGCATTATTATAAGACAAGAGAATGGAGCAAAAATGGTCAGAATAGCATAAATCTTTTCAGCCTATATTAACATTGGGGCCCTGACACTGATCCAGCCCGCAAAGGTCACCGGTGTCTCCCTATAACACAAATGTTGTCATCATAAATGCAGTGAACTGTTATGACCAATCGTGTTTGATTGGGGCAGTAAATATTTTGTTTTAAATCATGCACACACTTCGAAGCGGACGCTGCTGGCATTATAAATGTCAACACTACATTGAATGATTGCATTGCCACAATGTGAAAGGCGTGTAACATAATATGCACGGCTTGACATCGCCGTTCTGTTGATGCAAGTTCAAATGACTCGCGAGGACTGTACACCGGTGAAGAGAAAGGGCTACATCTGTTCAAGTATAAGGCTGGAAAGACATGATAGAAAAACCCATCAGCAAAACAATGGACAGCGTTGTGACTCAGCGTCTCTCGCTAAAACCCAGTGAACAACTTGAATATTTAATTGATTCATTCAACCATTTGCAAGGCATACAGTATATTCAAAATGATGCTGAAACGGTTTGGCGCATAGTTTGGTAGAAATTGGACTTGGGTTCAGGATCACAAGTTGATAGATAGATAGATAGATAGATAGATAGATAGATAGATAGATAGATAGATAGATAGATAGATAGATAGATAGATAGATAGATAGATAGATAGATAGATAGATAGATAGATAGATAGATAGATAGATAAATAGATAGATGATAGATAAGTGTAATAATAAAAACAATAAAACATTGCAAAATGGAAATAAATGTAGTTAATCAATAAATAACAATATTAACCTGCAAAATGTATAAGATTTGATAGGTCTAATAAGGGTTTTATTTGCCTTTGCAGTCAAGATTACTACATGGCTGTCATTTTGATGTTGATTTGATTACAACCTGTAAAAGGTCCTCCTTGCTATGATTGGAGGTGAACCCGTAGCCGTGGCGACATATCTAGATGCTTCCCCTCCTGCCAATCAAAAATAGAGTCGCCAGTCAGTCACCACGGGGGGGGGGGGGGGGGGGGGGGGGCTGCAGTCTGAAAGCAGTCTCCTTTTATTGTGAATGTGATTGTGCTTGAAGATAAATGTGACATCCCGCTGCCTTCTCTGCTTTGTTCAGCATCCTCTGAGCGTTCACACAGTCTTATTCATAAACTGGCATGACTCGGTCCGACCGCCCACAGCGCGCATGTTGCATCTGCAATGTTGCCATTTCACTGTGACATTGTCCCTTTTTTTGTGTCAGACTTCATTGGAGTGATTTTAACACAAACTGATCTGACACTTATCTTCTTTTTAAAATACAAAAAAAAATATCCTTTTTATTTAGGGCTAGTTCCCAAAATGTGACATTACATCATAAAACAAATAAACCTGCAGCTCAAGATCATTATGTTCTGCCACATTTTTCTCTACACAAAACCCGTTTGTTCCGGCGAATCTTGAAGATGCTTGCTGTACGATACGGTAATTACAGCCTTGTTGTTACGGCCACTTTTCCCATAACAATCATAGACAGCTGTACTTGAAATGATAGTGTTAAGAGACACCTTACTTTACGGGACACTTTCTGTTATACTGAACAGACAGGAGGCAACTGAAACTGAAATAGATGGATGAAATCAAAAAAGATACTGCTTTATTTGAACATGACACTTACTTATATGGAAATGTAAAGACAACTGACTGATGTCGCAACCTCTTACTACTCCGTTATGCCCTATCAATAGTGTAATATAGTGATGCTTTTTTTCTTCTAATAAAGCAACTTGATTAGATGATGCCTGCACTGTAGGCCTATTCATACTTAACTGCATTATACATCTGCAATGCATAAGGCCAGTACAGTGCAGTGTTCTTCTAGACAATGATAAATGAACTCATAATGATTTGGGGGGGTTGTCCTGATGGCGAAGAGGAGCGCAGCTTATTTAATGAGCTTTTGGTGAGACATGCTTTTGTTTCCAATGCAGCCAATTGACATGAAAGCATTTTGCGGTCTTACATAATTAGACACATACTGGTGAAAAGGTGTAACAATAAGTAACAATGGATATACAATATTAAGGCTTAAAATAAGACATTGTGTTTAGTAAAGGGAGGCAGAAAACAAAGACATTGTTTTTCTTGCCAGTGAGAATGTATGACATCCAGGAGAGAGTGGGAGTGGGAGCTGCGGCCTAATTTAAGGAAAGACAATCTCAGAAGAGAAGAAAAGAGGATGAAAGAAAACAAGAAAGGAAGGCAGGGGGGATCCAGACATTTATGAAGAAAAGGATTAGGCAGGCAGCAAAGCAGCAGTGTATGAAACCCTATTTGTGTAGCTGTGGCCTTGGGCAACTTAATGAATTTATTAGGTCAAACACACAGGTCTGGTCTGAACCCACACAGACACTGAGAGAGAAACACATTTACATACACATACATCCGTAGCAACCACTCGTACAAAAAACTCCCAAACATTGTGTCCAACAACACCAGCCTTAGCCTGCATTTGCAAATCACAAACCGCAGATTTTTCTGTCTTTCCTTTTTTTATGAACAGAGCAAACATACAAGTCAGCTGGGATTGAAGCATTTACCCCTGCGGTTTTCTGTAACATTTAGTTTAACCTTTCTTTATGGGGGGTGTGCGGCCTGATTACCCTTGCCAGGGCTACAAGCACACACACACACACACACACACACACACAACACACACACACACACACACACACACACACACACACACACACAACAACACACAAATGTATTCATGCCTAAAAGGATTCCTGCACAGAAACAGTTCTCTGCTGTCAAACACACAATTCCATCATTGTAAATCAGCACGATAACACAAAGTGCATGTTAGCATACTGGGCAGCATGAAGGCACTAAACTTTGGTTGATGATTCTAACCTTCAAGTCCTAAGTTACCATGAGACCTGAATGTCCCACAAACTTATTTGAACTTGAGGTTGTCTGGATCAATGATAGTAAGCATCTGAAAAGATTAGGCGTTTAATCAATCTAATTAAAGATATTGTCATTTAAGTTTGATCAACTTTACATAAATTCGGTTTAGATGAGGCGGGCTATGCTCTGGTTCTTATGACACGATAAATATCTTGAACCAATCACGACAGTTCTCTCTCCGAAAATTATATGAAAACAATAAATGTTGCCATAGAGACCGTTTGATCAGCACAGCCACGTCAGACGTAATAACAAGTTGTATAATATATATGAACATTATTCACATTTGTAAAAGCTATGAGACAAATTTGATATCATGTATTGATATTTACTATTCTAGAACAGGTTTCCAGTGGTTTTAACCCTTTAGCTTAACCCTCACCTGAACAGTGATTGTCGAGTCATAGCTTAGCAATGTTAGACTGTAACTGTAAGAGACATTATCCATTTCCTCATTCCTAACCTGACGTTACATCTTAGCCTAAACTTTAAAGCAAACCTGCTCAAACCAAGTCCTAAACCTCAAACAGCCCTTTGAAGAAGTGACGTCCAGCAATAATATATATTTTCTTTCCAAAAATGTGGTTGCTCTCAAGAAACTTACAACATTGGTAAAATACAGTAGCATACAATCACACAACACAAAAACACAAAAACACACAAAACACACAACTGCTTGTCAGTGTCACTACACTTACCTGGCTGCTCCTTCCAGCTATGTTATCTCCAATGGTACTATCTAAATATTGTCCCAATGTTACGAACACACACACACACACACCTGTGCCCAGGGGAATTACCAGCCATTAATTGTGTTATAAAGCTGTAATTGTGGCTGGTTGACCGTGTGTGTGTGTGTGTGTGTGTGTGTGTGTGTGTACATGCTTGTGTGAAGGCATGCAGTGGCGTGCTACTCTCCATTTTAATGGCTATTCCGACAGAGCCTTTCCCATCTCCCCGTCGCCATGGTAACCGAGCGGGTAAGCAGCCACGTTTGTCTCGGGGGCCCTGGCCTTCTTTTGCATGCCACAGCTGCGCACATACTTGCACAAGCGTGTGCACATGCACACACACACACAGACAGACACACGCACATGCATACATACATACACAACTAGACAGAAATCAAATTGATTAAACCTATAAAATAAACATTTACTCCACAATGCACACACACACACACACACACACACACACACACACACACACACACACACACACACACACAACACACACACACACACACACAAATAGGCCTCCAATCTGTTTGCACTCACAGTCCCACCCCTCCACCCATTGGCACAGGATCGCTCCCAAAATGATCCCCCCTCCTCCAAACCACTGCTCGGGATTTCCCAGTTATATGCTAAAGGGATTTCCCAACTGTCCCTCCTGCTACAAAAAGCTCTATAAAATCTCCCTCTGTCTCCGACACATTTAAAAAAACGCACACACACAAACACACACACAACACACACACCAGTGCTGAGCTACTAGCATGGTCTTTGTGTGTGTCTATACCGAAGATGGCTGGCCAGTCAATGGAATGGAGTGGGGGGGAAAAAAAGGAAAACCCTCCTGTGTGATGTTTAATTTGCACTGCTCATACATGAAACGATGTTGAACGCAGCTGGACACTGATGATGACTAATCTAACCTTAGCAGTGCACTTCACCTCAGCCCACCTCAGCTTCACATAGTCAGTGCCCCGCAGCACACAACGCTCAGTTTTCTGTAAAACCTTTGCCTGAAAAACATTGGCAAAAAAAAAATCCAGTCAGCCAGGCAGCCACAAGCTGAACCAGTGAGTTCTTGAGTGTGGCTTAGTAAGTCACACTGTAACTCGCAACCTCTTGAAAAACTATTGAACCGCGAGACAAATTATTTAAATGTATTGATTTGAAGATATGTAGTGAAGCCTGCAGTCAGTTACCCTGTGTCCTGTTCCTAGTCTGAAATGTTATTCACAAACGGAGTGTTGGAAGATATAAAAAGAAAACTAAAATAATATTATCTTTTTTTAGGCGTTATCACCAGGAGATAACGCCTGACAAAATGATATCAAAGTGTTAAGCAGGGACTTATGCTGATGACTCACTCCTCCATCATGTACTGCAGTGTGCAGCCTATTCAAAATGATGCTTTTCCTAAGCAGATGCACAAGGTATAGCTAATAGCACAAGCCAGTCAAGATGGTAGGACACATTAATATTATCAAAGATTATAGCTGAGATGGTTCTTGGATAAAATAAACTATCTGGACTTAAAGGAGAAGTAAGTGACATGGTCCTTTTTAGCTAACTTCCTGTCAGTGACTGCAGATAGCTGTCCCCTCCCTCGTCCCTACGTCACCTCCACATGAACAACCAGCCGTCCTCGACAGATTGTGCCGCGATGGAGAGCAGCAAGTCACCGTTCACGGGCACAGAGACCCGCCTCTTTATAGCGCTCTGTCTCCTGATTGGATAAAAAAAAAGCAGGATACTTGAGATTTTATCTGGCAATTACTGCAAAGCTGAATGACTGGGAGACCTGCACACACTGTTATGAATACAGAGTGATTTAACACGTATATTACCCCAAAAAAAATCACTTACTTCTCCTTTAATTATAACCGTTTGGATAAGCTTAAAACTAAACAATATACTTTGACAATCGTATTTCAGCATTTATGTCAAATATCATTTTATCCAACGCTATTGTGTCACTCTACGAGTATTTTACATTTACAAAAATGGTTGTAAAATTCAGTGGGGGCAAAGAGACAGCAATGGATAATTGAGCTCTGCTGTTTAATAATTCATCTGATTAAATAACATTGCGCCAACATGAGGGATGTCTTCATACCTTCATCATCACTCATATCCTGCCCCAGGATGTTGATCAATTGTTTATCACCAGTGCGGTGGCAAGACGCACGTATTTACACAACTGAAGTGGGTCACACAGCCAGATACTCCGTGTTGGCTTTGTCAAAAGTTTAGTAGATGTTGTGCTAAATAGCTTTGTTAATGACGAAATCCCACATTGGCATTCATTAGTTCAACTACAACATATTTTATTGAATCGCGTTTGTGAGATGTCATGTAAATGGAAGTCAAATCAACATATGGCACAATATTGTTCGCATGCATTATGACCAACATAAGGGGGATGTTCTTCATAACCCTGCGTGTTAACTGTTATCACAGAAATGAAAACTGGCAGTGTTAAATCTTCCCCATTAGCTGACTCCCACTGTGTCACAAATTGGAATTCTCAACTATTAGTTTCTAATTTCTTTATTATATTGATAAACAGCATTAAGTTTTTGTTGTTATACAAAGTAAATTATACAGTTCATTGAATAGATTTTTGTTCAATAAATCATAAGGTTGTAAAATAACATTTTGCACTTTACAACATTTTAACATGAATATCAACTTCCATTGCATGACTGTGACGGCCTTCTAGTCCTCTTTTAATTGTTACTGTACGGAACAATGCATTTGCACTGGTGTGTCTATGTCTGGACTGAATAACCCGACAACAGGAATCAATTTCAAATGTGTAGTCTTGTGCAAAATGCATGTTGTGTTAGAAGTTTAAGCTTTTCTAAACTGTTTGACCCATTTTACCCACACTGTTGTAGTCCCCATTGTAAGAAGATATCAAATATTTGCTACAAAACAGTTGGGAGCTCTTTTTGAAGTGCACGGGCCAGAAGAAATCCGAGTTGTGTCTCTCCTGTGGTATCGATGGTTTATCTAAGCTGACAGACTTTCTGGATCAACGACTAAAACCCAGTGGAGCGTATTCGTCATTTCAAACTCACACTCCGTTTATTTTTATTTTCCTATGTGTAAGTTTCTTTCTGTCTGTCTGTCTGTCTGTCTGTCTGTCTGTCCATCCGTCTGTCCGTCTGTATGTATGTCCGTCCGTCTATCTGTGACTGTGCAAGGATTTGACCTGGCAGTATTTCTGTAAAGACACACACATTCTTCAAAGGATTGAATAGGTGTAACAGAGCTTACCTTGGCTTGCAGTATTTAGAATCAATACTAGACTCATATCTGCATTCAGACATACAATCAGTATTCTTCAAGCTTACAAGCTAAAACTGAGGAGTTGTGAATATCATTGTAGGGAGAACAGGTTATTTCATGTCTATATTTTACAATTAAAATGTCCAAAAATAAGGTTTTCAATCACTATAAAAAAGAATAATAACAAAACAAAAGAAAAAAAAGATTCAGTTTCGACACAAACATGGTAATGACATCAGTGAGTGTGTACATCACGAATCATGAGGAGAATAAAAAGAAAAGCTTTAATGAGACCATGGATAAAAGTTGCAGTGATCTTCTTTAAATGCTTTCAAAGAATCATTGACATAATCTAACAAAGCATTGCCCTCTACTGGAGGTCCTCTGTCAGTGCAACCACTGTGCCCATTGCACCCTCTTTATTATGCACTGCAGGCAATGTTAACATACTTTGTTTAACATGTACGGCATCATTTAACATGTAAAACATAAAAACAGTTTCAAATAAACACAGTTTCTTAATGTTTTTCAGTTTAGTTTTTTGACATATAATATAAGTCTATAGGACACCAACCAATACCTCTCTTTGACACTGCTGCTTGCCAGCCATAGACTGTTTATTACAGATCCCAACCTGCATTTTCAAAAAGTTTTTTTTCAACATTATTATTTGAGTGTTTTTGAGCTAAAAGGAACCGGATCAAACAAGACAAAATAAACAAACATAACACATCTGACATGTTTCATCATTTTGAAAGAATCACAACACATACGTTTACAATTGTATTTGATTGATTGTGTAGATATTCAGTAGGATCACTAGTATACTTCTTGTCCTATATCTATTTTGGCACGACCACTAGTAGTCGACCAGTCAGATATTTTCAAGTGGCTTCATAATTCCACAAGATGGCGGCATACTCAATTCTTTAAAAATGACTTCAACACTGCCATCATCATCATACTGATAGCATTATTAGTCCTGCCTATAGTTTCATTAGGCACAACACATAATCTAAGCTCTGATACACTTGAGAATCGTTTAATTTTTCTGTGTCCAGACATGAACATTACTCCAACTTTTGCAATGCACTTGGAATAAACAGTTTGTCAGATTTCTTCAGTTAAAGCTCCCATATTATACACTTTTCGGTTCTATTATACACCATATTATATGGTCTTAGTGGTCCCTAATACGTGTTTCTTTAATTGTTTGCTGAAAAAAAACTTTCAGATAATTTATTGTACTATGCTGATGTTAACCTAATCTCACAATGGCCTATTTTAAAAAAAAGAGTTGCAGGTCCCCTCGTAAATATACAATCTTTGAGCTCCTCCCGCCCCCTGTCCGGAAGCGAAGCCAGATACGCCTCGCCCTCTGTCTGTCAGGGCCGTGGACCAATAAGAAATAGGGGTGTGGGCTGCACAGTGGAAGCTTCTGGCTTTACGGTTTGTGAGGTCAGAAAAGGGGATAATTCTGACTGGAGTGTTTTTGGGGGAGGGGTGGGGGTTTCAGAAAAGGGGAGAGTGAGAAAAGGAGAGATTGTTATTTATTTTGATATTTTGGCAGTCTCTAGGCACACCGTGGACGCATGGATATGTTGGAACACATTTAAAAAGTGAATTTAGCATAATATGGGACCTTTAAAGACTGAATCCTTAATCAGTCAAGGTGATGGCATTATCTCCATCTGTCAATCATTTCCCCAATATCAAGAATTAATTTGATCACTTTACCCCTGTTTATGTATGAAAACAGGTTGCATACACTCAACAATATTATTGAGAGAAGAGACACACACACACACAACCCTCAAAAACACACAGCCCGAGTGTGTGTGAGTATAGGGGCCTGTGTGTTTGAGAGAGGGGTGGGTGGAGGTTGCATGCGTGATGCCCATTTAAGGTTTGTCACCTCAAGCTGAAGAGGAGCAGCCTGGGCATAACTGGCATACCACACAATATGATAACTGTGGGCTTGACACAAACTGTCAGGAAGGGGGGGGGGGTGAGAGGGAGAGAGAGAGAGAGAGAGAGAGAGAGAGAGAGAGAGAGAGAGAGAGAGAGAGAGAGGGGGTATAAGTTAAGAAGATACAGTCTGTACAAGTGTGTGACGGCCAGGAATGTGTAAAGCCATTGCACTTAAACAGAAGTGGCCTGCACCCTGTCCTATTGAGGCTGTGAGTGACATGTTGTCTACTCCACTGCTGGTACAAAACAATAAGCACAGATAAATGATACTGCCTTTCATTCAGTCTCCTTTATTCTATAGACCTCAGTTCTACGTCTATGCTTCCATTCTTTCTTCCCATTACCCATTCTGTAGGAACTCAATCTGATTGCATGGTTCTTGAGGGTGGGGGGGGGGGTCTCTTCTTTGCTTTGAAATAAAAAACAATGTCTGATTAATCTAATGAATGTATAAATATTTAAAGTACCCTTACTATACTGTGTGGCCTCCGCGATGGTTTTGATTATGTGGTTGTGCTTGCCTGTCATTCCCAGGCTGTCCTAGGAACTCGCTCAAAGTGTGTGTGGGACAGCAAGTTCTCTGCAGAGGGGGAAAAGAGAGATGATGGGAAGGGAGGGAGCTAGGATTAAAAAAAATCCTAAATTCTCCTAGTTTAAATGCACAATTATTCACCCCTAATGTGTGACTATTTTATTATTCACAGAAAGAAAAACTTACTGTGTGATATTGTAGTCTTGGAATGTAAAAAAAAAGTAAAGGATTAGAAAAAGTGAGAGAAAATGGAGGAAATTAAAGAACAGAAGCAAACGAATAGGGATAAAATAAAGCAGTAAAGAAACAAAGGAATGCCAGAACGTTTAGAGGAAGACTTAATGGGTGAAGACAGGGTTAAGAAGGGGCAGAGAGTTGGAGTGGTGAAAAAGAGCTCTTGCTTTCTCTCTCTAGCCTGCAGTCAAAGCTGCTAAATACGCAGCCCGGAGGTTATAGACCCAATAAAAAAACCTCTGCAGAGCTTCTTGTTTGTATAAATCTCTAAAGGCAGCCCCCCCCCCCAGACTAAACTGTTCTCACTGTGCCACACACACTTGAACAGTAGCAACTGGATTATTGTGCTGTTTGGAGCCTATAGGAAACATTTCTCAGAAGGGAAATTCAGTTTAAAAAAAATTGGGTTGCATGCCAAATACTGTACCGTCATCAGCCAACTCTCTGCTTGGATTCAACTCTTGACAGCTGTTTCAATCTTTGTCAGCGCTTTCAAGATTCTTCAAGCTGCTCACACTGACGCATTTAATATATTTTTTTCAATGTCAGATAGACCTTTTTCTTGGGTAGAAGCATTATGCATTGCACAAACAGCAGTCTTCTAAGATCCCGATACCCAAGCCAACCTGTGTCACCATGCGCCAGGAGCATATCGCTGTATATTAGGAAACAAGACAGCATATCATATTCATTACAATATGTGTGGTTATATGGTCATTGATTTTCACGATTGCCAATGGTTCACACTGGTCTGTTAAAGATAGATTACCAAGGACATTCAGCACGTTTCCTTTGAAAAAACTCAACCAGAATTCAAATCTGTCTGTCTGTCTGTCTGTCTGTCTGTCTGTCTGTCTGTCTGTCTGTGTGTGTCTCTCTCTCTCTCTCTCTCTCTCTCTCTCTCTCTCTCTCCTTCTAGGGAGCTGAGAACTGTCAGATTTAACATGTTTGGACTCTGAACCAAACTGAATGTGAGCCTGTGGTATTTATCTGTCATTAAATGAGGGGTATCAAACAATGCTCAATGCAATTGTGTCTCACTCCAGCTGTATAAAAGAAACCCTGCATGTTTGATATGAAAACAAATGCAGCTCCTTTACTCGTCTAGACGTGGAGGATTTGGATCCAAAAGTGCAGGCCCACGATGAGATAATGTCAGCCAATGGTGGTTTGTCCTAATTCTCGCAGACAAGTGAATGTTGAATCATCTGTCGTCAAGGTCATATCTTAATTGTAGGGAAAATTAAAATGTTTTTTATTTTAATTATATGTGTTAGTCATCGCAACATAGCAGTGTGCTGACTTTTTTTTTATACAGTAAATCCTTCTCCGTATCATTCAGTCTTGCCCATCCATCCATCCATCCATCCATCCATCCATCCATCCTTTTATTGCCGCAAGACACTGGAGCCTAATTACTTTAACAATGGATTTTTTTTTTCTTAAGTGTCCTCTCTGTGTCACTTTAAACGAATCCCTCCTCTGTCTCAAAGGAGAGAGGTTGTTCTCAGGGTACAGCAGCCAGATTGAGCAGGTTGGCCACTCCTTTCATGATACTGTAACTCCCCTAAGGCTCTCTCTCTCTTTCTCTCCTCTGTCTTGTTGCCATGCTCTAGCTAGCAATCCTGCTCTATTCACCTTGCCTATGGCTCATCCCTCTCTTCATCTTCATTTAGTACAATGGATCCTGGCTTGGGCATCTTTTTAACTCATTCTGCACACCTGAACTAAATCAATCCCTCATTTCTCACTCTCTCTCTCTCTTTGTTTCTCTCTCTCTCATTGATATGTGCATCACCTGCACATTTACACATAAGTGGACCACTCTCTCTCTTTCTCTCTCTCTCTTTCACACTCACACACACGAGAAGATGCTAGCACCCATCCCCTCCTGCAGGCAGAGCACGGCGATGCAGGAGCTGCAGCAGCTTCTCTGACACATCCCGGCGTGACCAACACACACACACACACACAAACACACACACACACACACACCGAAAAAGCCGGCAGGAAGGCAGGAGGAGGAGAAGATAAGGAAGCAGAGAGAGAGAGAGAAGGAAAAGGAGGAAAGGAGAACACAACTCTCTCCATCAAGAGGACACGGAAGGGTGGAGGGGGGGTAAAGGAGTGGAGATCGGGGGAAGAAAGAGGCAGACGGGTTGCAGCCATGTCGGACACACCTTTGCAGAGGAACGGCACAGCCCCGGCACCGTAAGTACAGTAGATTTGTAGGTTTGTGCATCTTTTCTATATATTTGCTTTCCATCTCTCCTCTTCTCCTCTCCTTGCCTCCATCCCTCCATCCCTCCTCTCCATCTGACAGGCTGAGTTGTCATGGGGACGGGGAGCTCCTCCGTCATGGTGAGGCTGCCGCTGCTCAGTCATGACTGGCGAGGAGGACTGGAGACACGCTGGCACACCATGAACACTCCTCCTCCTCCCTCTCTCTCTCTCTCCGTCTTCTTCTCTCCTCTGTCAGTCTCTCTTTCCTTTCACTCAGCCTTCTCTAGAAACCTCTCACCTCACTCATAATGGCTTTACTCTCTTGCTCTATTTTCCCTCCCTCTAGCATTGTCTTCTTTCTTTTTTTTTACAAATCCCTCCTGCACTCTCCTCCTTCATTATCTTATTCAACCTCCAGCTGTCTCTCTCTCTCCTTAGATACAGTGTGTGTGAATGTGCGTGTGTGTGTGTTCATGTGTGTGTGTGTGTGTGTGTGTGTGTGTGTGTGTGTGTGTGTGTGTGTGTGTGTAATGTAGCGTGTGTTAGCATAGTCAACGTGGATGCTGCAGGCTAGGTCGAGCATCTTCTGTATGTCAGCCCGGTCCGCCATGCTGCAGACCCCCATATCCCACCTTCCCGTGTGTGATCTGTGTGTCTGCCAGTGTGTTTGTATGCATGTGTGTGTGTGTGTGTGTGTGTGTGTGTATTATATGTGTGTGTGTATCATATGTGTGTGTTCATATATTTAGAGAAAACAAATGCCCCTGCTTTTCATAAGCAAACAGTAAAAAATCAACCATTTAAAAAAGAGAGACTTTAAACAAGCATTTGCATACATGATGACTCATAAAATATCAGCTAGACGAATACCGAGGAAAAAAAACACTGGCAGTGTGTTAGGAACAGTGGGACAGTGGCAGCTCTTTAAGACTGGAAAATGTTGCTGACTGTCAATGAACGTGCTAGGCATGCAAAGTATCAACATATTTTTAAATCAATCTGGCCTTCTAACTGTATCTAAAAACAAAGCTTTCGATTTTAACCCATTTAAAATACATAATATATATAAACAGAAAAATGTATAAAGAAAAAAGAAAAATACCTTTGCCTATATATTAGCCTATATAATTAACAGACATCCAGTGCATCTGAGAGTTCCAATGTATTCAATATACTGAATGTAGGCCTATCGCCTACAACTATTCACCAGATATGTTTCTAAGGAAAATCCTGCTTATGAATGAGTTAGGCTTAACTCTTCTTACAACAGACATTCACCAGAATGAACAGTAGCCTACCCATCTGGCGTTACAGGATGCCTGTTGCTTTATAGAGCAAGGTGCGTTATTGGTTGTTTGTAGCCTGATGTTGCTAGGCTAGCGAGTTTTCTCCCCAGCACTTAGCTACAATGTTGCTGCTGCAGTTAGTCCATCCTCAAACAGTTCTAAAAGCCCAGTGTACTTACCATAGAAGGGGACTCGTAGAAGTAGGCTAATTTGTGATGAAAACCGCCCGGTGTAACATCACACAATGTTGTTCTTAAAGATGACAAACACTGAATGAAAAACAATGCTAGCAGTCAGCGTCCCAGAATGAACGTCGTCCAAGTGCAAGGGAGTTTCAAACAACGTGACTGGAAACCCCAATGAAGAGAGGGCACTAAAAGGTGAGATTTATGCATTTTAAAGGGTAAATGGCATAGCACTTTTCCATTGGTAAATAGCCTGCGAATAGCTAACATGCTACTAAGAAAATAAAGGCAATAGACAGCAATGCAATGCAGTGGAACTAAATATCCAGTCAACACAAGATAAGTGTCCCAGGCCTCTAGGGGGAGCGCTTAGTGGAACAGGGGCCTGTTTCAGGTAGCTGGTTTTACATACTCTGGGTTTAATCATACGCTCTGAGTTGGTTAACTCAGAGCGCAGGGTTGATAAGCAACTCTGGGTTTTCGGTTTCAGAACAGTGGATCAGCGTTGGGTTAATCAACTCTGAGCGTGTTCACTCTGGGTGGAGCGTGTGCATAAAAGCCATCGTCAATGGATCGCTGATAACATGATTCACCATGGAAACAGAAGAAACAAATGCGTGATCCTCCCACTTCTCCACTTCTCAAAAAAAGAAAAAAAAACTTCTCCGCTCCTCCCACTGGAGTTAGAAATATTAACGAATGAGTTTATGGTAGCCTATGGAGAATAATTAACGGGTATATTGTCACATAACTCTGATCTAATCTCCTCGGCAATTCAGAAAAAATATATAGTACATAGTCCATTTTAAAAAGTTACGCATATCAGCAGTAAAGTAATGAAGCTGGCGCGGCACAGCATTTCTGACAGTGTTTTATATTCGCTGTATTTGGGAAGCTGTAGCCTAATAGCCCACTGTGCAGTAAACAGACTGTCGCTTCTTTTAAATGGGGAGTGAAAGACATTAACGTCTGACACATAAGGTGACAGTTTCCATTGAAGAGCCTGATTGATTTATTATCAGATCCATTTTCCTCAAGTGATCACAGTTTAAATTATTATATAATTATTTATGTAATTTTTATATTCATATTAGGCTATAATATGAATATAAAAGGGCTCGTCTGTGACTTTAGGATCGCACAAGTGAACAGTAACAATCGCGTGCAGCCGCAGCGTTACACGAATCCACCTGACATAAATCTGTTCAGTGGCACAGACGTTAAAAAGCATACAATACAAATAGGTTTATTAATCTGAATGTAGAGCATGTCACGATGTGTAAGGTGGCCGCCCATATGAACGGACCGAGGGCTGAGAACATGGCTACTGATCAGATAAATGATCGGTCAAACGTAAAATCATCAGGAAATGATAAAAACATCCCGATGGAGATTTCTGTGGAGTGATTTTGCTTCAAACTGTACAGGGACGCGTGTGACAGTGACACTCCTTCTTCAGTCGGAGCTGCAGCGTAAAGTGAAAACAAACTCAGGGTAGGTCTAACCACCTCCCGAGCAGGTTAGACCCACGGCGTATGTTGCCGCAGTAACTGACTCTCGGTCGCGCTGAACCTGCTACCTGAAACGGGAAACCCAGAGTTTCCACTAACTCAGAGCGAACAAACTCTGGGTTGCCTCAAAACCAGCTACCTGAAACAGGCCCCAGCTTGTTTGTCATCCCAAGAGAGACAGAGAGAGCACACAAGAGAGTAGGCCTACGTTAAAAAAGGGTGTAATAATTGGAGTAAAGATGTGATATTTGTATATACATTTGGCTTTAGTCTTTCAACAAAATCATCCCCATCAAAATCAAACACACTCTCTCAAGGTATTCAGTTTTTCCCACAGGTTTAGAATTTGCGGTGCGTGATGGGCGTATTCAGTAATGAATTAGTCAAACAAAGGTTTATGAACTATTTATTGATAAACAGTGAGTTGATGACGTTAAATCATTTAGAAAGGAATAGCTCTTTACATAGCCTATGTAAACAAACCAGACTATATGGTTGGGTGGTAGGGTGATATCAGGTAAAATGGGCCATTTAAGGTTTGGGGGTCCCAGCCCCTCTGGGATTTAGAGCCAATGACTGCAAAGGATTTCAAACTGTTGTCATAACTGTGCTTGACAAGTAACAGGGTATTTGATTGCTTAATGGTTGCTATGGTGGGCGGGGCAATAATTCAAACAAGACTGCAC
The DNA here is from genome assembly GCA_026122265.1 of Ammodytes dubius. Classification (NCBI taxonomy): domain Eukaryota; kingdom Metazoa; phylum Chordata; class Actinopteri; order Uranoscopiformes; family Ammodytidae; genus Ammodytes; species Ammodytes dubius. The sequence goes on from CM047524.1 coordinate 11,020,415, forward strand.
CAGAAAGCTGCATGGTAAGTAGCCTGGCATACCAAATCTAACTAAACTATTATAAGGATGATAAATCTATAAAAAAACAAACATGCACATAAAAAAACTATCCATAATATCTGTCTTGATGGCATCAATCATAAATAATGTTGTTAGTTTGGTATATGAACATATTTTTTGAAAAAGTGATGTTTTTCTTGGTGGCCCAATTTACGTTAACCCACTGAGGTAAAATGGGCAACAAGGTTTCAGCTAAAATGGGCCATCATCTGTGTCACTCACAAACACACATACACATGTGTTTGAGTGTGTGAGGGTGTGTGTGTGTGTGGGTGTGTGTGTGTGTTTGTGTCACACCATGACCCCCACAACAGTAATAATGGTAGTAGATATTTTATTTACAGCGAGTATGGCAAACGAGAAGGAAGCGAGAGGAGAGGAGGGTCATTTGGGTCACTATGGTGACCCAAATGACCCTAAGGCTACTGAGGAATGGGTAAAATGTGATCCATGTTCTGCCTGGTTTCATGAGAGCTGTGGTGAAGAGAATGGTATCTGTGATGACGATGGTTTCATTAGCAAAGACTGTGTTTGAAAAATGTTTTCATCGCACACAAACATATCAGTTAGCAATTTTGAATCAAGTGTGAATGTGTGTATTTGCACATTTCGTTCTAAATGTGTTCACACACACACACACACACACACACACACACACACACACACACACACACACACACACACACACACACACACATACACACACAAACATACACACACAAAACACACACACCACTGACATCACTTTACTAATCTATGCTATTCCAAAATGAACTTTTTTTAATTGCACATTTGAATATAAGGGTTTGCACCCAAAATTTGTTTTTTTTTAATGGCACATATGAATATGTTTGTTTAATGCAGTTTAACTGTTATGTGGCTGTATAAGCAACTGTGTTTTAAAATTAAAATTTATGATAAATTACTATTTCCCTTTGCAGTTTCACTGGCCCATTTAACCTGAACAGCTGGCCCATTTTACCTGAAACTGCTCGTGCAAAAAAAGTTGGCACAGCTGATGTTTCAAGAACTGTAGGGCCGAAATAATTATATTAAATTACATAATTTCAACACAAACATATAAAAAACAGTCATAAGTAATCATAAAAACACATGGAAAAGGCATATATGTTGTTGTATTATTGTCCCAAACGATTTACCAAAAAGTGGCCCATTTTACCTGATATCACCCTATCTAATTTTTGATACCTTTAAATCGTCCTCAAATTATACATCCACTTCTAGGTGGAGTGCTGCGCTCCCCCTAGAGGCCTGGAGAACTTCCATTGTGTTGACTGAATATGCACCGTTTACCTGTACATTATTTGGGGTTTAGGGACTTTAACAGGCGAAAAAAGCTTCAAGGATAAGAACTAAAGGGATACATCTGGTACATTTATTTTGGGTACACCTTCCTCAACTCAAAAGTACAGTGGGAGTATGTTGAAGTCGAACATTTTGGAAATACAAAGGTTGTACCTTAGGGAAACTATTCAAATTCGGATATTTTTTTGGGCTCACCTTTATGTGCTTCAGTCAGCTGCTATATAAATTGGTGTGGAGAGAAGTAGGCTGGTGACAGTGATACTAAGGTGAGAACAGGAGAGTGGGAGTTGTTCCAACATTGAAAGATCTGTGGGTGTACTGTGTTGTATTCTAAAGCTGTTGCTCATTCTACTATATGCAGAAATGATTGACTAATGACTTTAACAGTATTTAGTTGCCTTAGCTGGATTTTTCTTTGGAAACCATAAAGGCTCATGTACATAGGGTTCAGAAGAGTCGTGAACTAGATTTCTACAGTGCCTTAAGGGGACTTGAGACATGTCACTAAGCATCCTACTCTCCTGCAGCTAGCTTCTGTCTGTTTTGGGGGTTGGCTCATTTGTGCATGTTGACCACTTTTATTTAGCTTTGTCTAGTTTGCATTGTCCTTGTTCATGGTACATATGATCACACAACAGCATGTGCTTATTTGGTTCTAAACCCAAGTCTTAAAGCACTATCTATGTTGCAGTTTAGGGGATGCTATGCAGTTAGCTGCTTTGATTGATGACCTCATGACTTTTTATAGTGTGGCTTATCTACAAGCTGAGAATCTTAATCAGCTTTTCACAGTCCATTTGATTGACAGGTCGGAGTGATTGGTGCTTCCCTCTGTCTGAGCCACACCCATGTATGTACAGTATGTAGCATCAGGCAGGGAAGGTGCAGTGAAGCGTGAAGCACACTGCATGGTGCATCAATAGTTAATGTTTTAATTGGGAAAATGAGATAGTGCTGTCAACTACTATCTCTCCTCCCAATATGTCTGTTGTCCTCAAGGGCTCATAACATCAACACACAGTACTGTATACCCTGCACTATAGGCCTGTCTCTAGGCTGACCACTGATTCAGCAGAAAAGATGGAGTAGTATTTGTGGTTGTGTGGCAGATGGCCCATTCTCCGTTGCTATTTATTGCACACTCAGGGAAGTCTTACGGCAGAGAGACTCGTAACACTGATTGGATGAATTCAGCACATCCAGTTTTACCAAGAGATGCAACAAAAAAAGGCACCATCAACTTTGCATCTCGTGCAGTTATACTGTCTTTCGGTTTTTATTTATTGTTTTGATTGCATTTTTAAATAAAAGTTGATTTTGTTCATCGGTCATTGAAAAAACCAGACAGAAGAATTTGAAAATGAAAATGTGATGAGCGTGTTTCATTATTTCTTAGACTAAATTATTAAGCATTTACTCAAATAAAACACTCAACAGATAGATTGATAATCAGAAGAATTCTTAGTTGCAGTTACAGTTAGTTGATGAGGATAATCCCCTGAGCTATCCGTCGCCTCTCCATGAAAAAGAAAATACCAGATCATGATTTGGAAACACACAGAGGAGACATGCAAACAAACAGTGGGGGAAAAACTGACATTCAGATGAAGAGGGAGCCGAAATAACATGCTGAGGTGGTGATAATGTGAGTGTCTGGAGGCCAAGGCATCTGCTTCTCATCTAGAATGCATCTCAGGATAAAAAAAGGATGAAAAAAGCCGCCCTATGGAATAAAAAAAAGTCTTATAAATACACACAGGCACACATATGCATTCATTTACATGCATGCAAATTCTTAACTGAAAGACTGAACGCACACAGAGAATGGCGGCAGCTCAATTTGCTGTTAAAAAGTACAAGAGATGCTAATTTGTATGCTACTTAAATGCTCATTGTGTGAGCAACTGAGTTAATGAGTTATTCAATTATCAACTCTAATGATTGTGAGCCTTTGTTTGCATCTACATTATGTCGCCATCTGTTTCCAGGCAAAGCATTGGATTGTTCACTGCTTTGTTTTTTCCATCAATTTGACTACAGTTATTGAAAATAAAACACTACAATATAAAGTTCGTAAAAGAGCTTACCACCAGCTTTGAAAGTTATCAGAAATCCTGTATAGCCAAACAAGAGATGCTAGAAGCGGCTTGGCGTGGCTGATACAGAGCTGTCTCAGTTAGAAGAACAAGGGAGTGCTGCTGATATCTGGTTAAGTTCAGCCATCACCAACCTCTAATGCCTAAACTGCCCTAAATTATAAATGCATTGAATTTTCCTATGTTAAATTTAAGACCGGTTTTTCAGTGGTGACAAGGACTGTATTGTTCAGGAGTTGGCCATAAGATATTGAGGGGGAAAAGGATGCTGGATATAAAAAAAGACTGGGAGATGATTTCTCATAGCTTTTAGTTAAACCGTGTGTGCAGACAGACAGAAGGACTGTGGGTGAGACTCAAACACAGCTTGACCTCCCTCAGTGATTATAAAATATGAATGAGATGAAGGTATGGCACTCCCATAGCCAGAAATATGTCTGTTTGGGGTTGCTTTATATCTCCCCATCCACACTCTCTCTCTCTCTTTCTCTCTCTCTCTCTCTCTTACACACACACACACACAACTCAGTCTGCAGCAGAGGCCAGTCTGTAGTACCAGATGTGTAGCTCTACGTTTTGGTTATTTTGGGGAGAATTGAAACGTGTGTGCACTAAGCTCAGGAAATGAACATGCACGTCACGCACACCTTATTTTGACTTACTTTCTTTGTCCTTATTAGCTCATAACCTCTCTTGCCTCCAACTCACTCTTCGCATGTTGTTAATTTCTGTGTGTGTTGTGTGCGTGTGTGTTTGTTAGTGTGTGTGTGTGTTTCCTGCCTCTGGTTCCACATCTGGAGGCCATTACCTCTGGGCTGGGATGGGGTAGTATGAGTGTATGTGTGTGTGTGGGGGGGGGGGGGGGTTCTGGGCTGGCTGTGCAGTGAGGTCATCGCGTCGTCGTGGCGATGCAGAGGAACAATGATGGTGTTGTCTCCGACGGCGACCCAGCCAACATTGCTGCTGACGCCAGAATGAGGGGTTTGAAGGGGGGAGGAGGAGACAGCTTAAAAAGTAGGAGTGGGGAGGAGTGGAATGAGAAATGTATACAAAGCAGTAGAATATTGTGAAAGTTAAGGATGTATGGTTTGTGATGAATGTTTGAGCAGCAGCCGGGCGTCATGTGATGTGATTGGGGCAAATCCAGGTCAAACAGAGATTCCTCAGAGTGGCCCAGAAGTCTTAAAGTCAGACAGCTGCAGACCTGAGCCTGGTTTCATAACATAACTATAAGAGTTATACTTAGTTTTTCTAAGACCCCAAAAAAAGTTCATGGCTTATGACCTGCATGTGGCCACATTAAAGATGAAGTAATATATTTTAATGTGGGCCGGGTTTCCTGCTGAGAAAAGTACAGTTTGTATTTTAGTATCCTGACTGGTGAACCTCAAGTTAAATGTTAGTCTGGAGTTACCGCGCATGGCATACAGTCGCAACGGTGGCGACCTTTTGCCGCATGTCATTGGCCATACTCTCTCTTCTCCTGTTTACTGTCTGCCTCTCAGCTTTCCATGTATCCATCAAATCAGAGGAAAAATTCTCGGAAAAATACCTATTAAAAAAAAATCAGTAATGGAAAAAAGAATGTCATGGAAAGTAGCATGCCACAAGAGTACAAAATGTTAACATAGGGAACAATTTTGAGGCCTGAACAGAACTAGATAAATTCCATTTACCAATGTGCACTGTAATACAACAAGAGAAGACACGTTTTACTGGTTTTTGCACAAAGACTTCCAAACATTATGGTCGAATGCAATAAAGAGTTGAATCTGAAGACTTTGGGAATGATATAATAAGTCCCTCAAATGGCCTTATATGGCTCACTTGACTATTAACAGCTCCCTAACACTTCTAAACATCAAAATCCCAGAGGACCTTAAATGTTTTAACGGTTCACAAGCAAACATGGATGCGAGGGCTGAGTGCTGAATGAGTGTCATTTCTGATTTATCCAAGTCCTGCAGCTGCCCAGTGGCTTTACAGGACAGATACTCTCCAGCTGCGGTTATTTATTGTACATTTTTCTAGGAGTAATGTATGTGTGTGTGTGTGTGTGTGTGTGTGTTGTGTGTTTGTGTTGTGTGTGTGTGTGTGGTGTGTGTGTGTGTGTGTGTGTGTTGTGTGTGTGTGTGTGTGTGTGTGTGTGTGTGTGTGTGTGTGTGTGTTGTGTGTGTGTGTGTGTGTGTGTGTGTGTGTGTGTGTGTGTGTTGTGTGTGTGTGTGTGTGTGTGTGTGTGTGTGGTGTGTGTTGGCGCAAGTTAAATGCTTCTGTATTCCCAAAAGAGTAGCCAGGACTGCTGCCTGCTGCTGTTTCTCCTTATAAGGATGTCTGCTTGTGGAAGGAGGGATGGAGAAAGAGAGGAGGAGGAGATGGTTGGAGGGGTGAGGGAATGAAAGGGCAAGAGGACAGAAGTATAGTGAGGAAAGGTTGGAGGCATAGATGCACCTTGGGAGGTATGTGGGAGAGGGAGATCAAGATATGTGGAAGGAGGGATGCAAAAAAGAAGCGGAGGGAAAGAAAGAAAGGAGTGAGTAGGAGAAAGGAAAGTAAATGTACAGGAAAATAGATGTGTTGTATTGGAGAAACTATGAAAAGAAAGTAAAAGAGGAATGGATGAAACCCAGGAGAACCGGAGGGTTAAAAAAAGTGACAAAAGAAAAGTGGGACACAGGTAACAAACAGTGACCCATTTACACAAACCCTGCTTTGTTGTGTGTGTGTGTGTGTGTGTGTGTGTGTGTGTGTGTGTGTGTGTGTGTGTGTGTGTGTGTGTGTGTGTGTGTGTGTGTGTGTGTGTGTGTGTGTGTGTGTGGTGTGTGTGTGTGTGTGGTGTGTTGATGAATGTGAGCTGTGCCTGTTTGAAAAGCTTTTATTTTTTGCTGTTTGAATTTATATTCCACTGATGTTCACCTGCATACATACATCAATGGATGGATGGAGCGTCATCATTCATGGAAGGACACACAATCACCTTCTTTGTTTTATTCTTTCCTCTTCCTGTTTTTCTAAAGTGAGAGGCTTCCATTGATGTCACTATAAAAAAAAGCGTATCGTGTGTGTGACCAGTGACCAGAAATAGATCCTGAAGTGTCAGCTGTAGGGCTGTGTGTGTGTTTATGGACTCATAAAAAATGCATTGAAACAGATAATCAGGCCAATCAGTGCAGTGATGGCCTGCCACCCTCTTTTTGTGGTTGACGAATGACAAACAATAGTCACTTAATTGATAGGGGAGTATTTTACATTGTTGGAATCAGTGAAAAAAAAATGAATACATTAAGTGTGCAGTCAGTGATTCTGAAGAATGCTTGTTGTCAAAATCACTTTTGAACATACTGTATACACAACCTAGGCTCTGTAAATTGGTATGTAAACAAAGGGGCCCACCGTAGCTAGCAACATGCCCGTTTACAGAGTCTAGGCTGTGTATTATAACTTATTTTGTATTCAGCACACGCACATTACTCACAGTTAGCGGAGCGTGAGTGATATTCACTGATTTTGACAAAGTTATTTTGACAACAAGCATTTTTTCAGAATTGCAATTGAAAAGAGAAACATTCTTGTTTTACCTAACCCTGCAGAAAATAGTTACCATATCCTACCTTCCATATAAAAGTATATTACAGTAAAATGCCCTTCATGCCCACAACTGGGCCATCAAAGTTTGTGATAGGAGCCCACAACCAAGTTAAGATAGGAAAAAGTTAAGTTATTGCGAGAGAAGAAAAAGGTAAAATAAGTGGGGTAGAAAACCATCGATGCGGCAATGGGAACATTGTATCCTCACGGCTTTCAAGTATGACAAATTACTCCTGTGCTTCCCTTTTCCTTACTACTGCAATTTTATTTAGGTCTTCCTATTTTCCTCCCTCGTTCCTTTTTCTCTCCCTCTCTTCTCACCCCCTCTCCCACCCAACTTCATGCCATCACTTTTCTCTCTCTCTCTCTCTCTCTCTCTCTCTCTCTCTCTCTCTCTCTCAGCTGCTCCTCCCAGCTGTTTAATCACACATGGCTCATGCCTAAAAAAGAGAGGGAGGGAGGGAGGGAATGAAGGAGTGGACAAATGGGAAGAGAGAGAGAGCGGGGAGAGGAGAGCGCAAAGAGAACGAAAGAGTGGGTGATAGAGGCAGAGAGGGAGAACATGCTAGACTGTGAGAGAGTGAGACACATGGGCCAGTGAATGAGAGATCTCTGTGTCCCCTTCAGTTTGCGAGCTCCTTCTTCTCCTCTGCTTATTGGATTACTGCTGAGGAAGGACCCTTGTCTGGATATTCCTCCTTCTCCTTCTCCTCCTCTCTCCTCTACCCTTCCCTCCCCTATCTCTCTCTCTGTCTATTAAAGCAGACAGACTCCAGCTCTCTCCGTCCTCCCAGGTCTCACGTCTCTCTCTTTCTCCTTTCGTTCCCCCTTTCCTCTCCCCTCCAACCCCTCCTTCCCACTCCTCCTTTCAGGATGTCGTGTGAGGAGGCTCAGCTCCACAAAGAGAGGCTACAGGCCTTGGCGGTGAGTTTGCAGACTAGTGTGTTCCAAAAAGTGTCTTGTGTTTTATTTTTTTTACGTTGACCCCCACTCCGTTTGTCTGTCTGTTTGTCGTGCTGTCTTGTTTGTCCGTCAGTGATTTTAAAACACGTGGGTGGGCGTTCATGACCCTACTACACTGTCTCACCTTCACTCCATCTCTGTCTCAGAACAACATTTCGATACTAACTGACACATCGTTCAGTTACTCCAACTCTGCCAGTCCTCTCAAAAGTTCTCTCTCTCTCTCTCTCTCTCTCTCTCTCTCTCTCTCTCTCTCTCTCTCTCTCTCTCTCTCTCTCTCTCTCTCATTCTCTGTCATGCTTGCTCAGCCTCGTCACATTATTTGTTCAAGTTCCATTCACGTCACTTTTTCAACGCACGTAGAGGGCGGGAAAAAGTATCTTCTGCGACTGCTTTTGCTTATTTGCTCCGTAACCAAAGTTCAAGTTTACTGAACTTTGACTAGTCAAAATCATTTGGGTGACTGCGTGACGTAACGGTAACAGCGGACGTGCTAAACATCACCCCGACCCTATTGGCTGCAACTCAAACATGGAGCAGTGCGGGTCTGACCTTGTGTTTTACTATGGGGTCTGAAAACAATTACCTTCAATATACAGTATGATCCCAACGGAAATAGGAAATTGGCTTCATCAACTGATGTCTGCTGTGTTAGACTTTCACCAAAGCTAGCTAGCAGTTATCCAGCTTAGCCCTAGCTTAACCCTTTAACACTAACCCTCTGTCATGTAAGGCTAAATGCTAACCAAGGCGACAGAAGCTCAAATAAACATCGGCCACTGCATGTCTCTTTTTTGTTTCATTTTTTTTTACTTTTGTCGCATCGTTTTGTAGGCTTTTGATTTAAAAAAAGTGAATCATAAGCTTAAAGGTACAGTGCGTAGAATTTATTGACATGTTTTCCGAACAGACTTGCTAGAAATGTAGTTTAATATTCATACTAATATTCATACTAGTGTATAATTGCTTGAAAATAAAAGTAGTTTTATATCTACGCGGAGGCCGCCATGTTGCACCGCCATGTTTCTACAGCAGCACAGAAGGGACAAACTTTCAACTGCACCTGTTGGAATTCAAAGAATATGTAGCCTAAAGAATGAATAAATGTACATCTTCACCTCATCACTTTATTGTTCAAAGACTTGAAGCAGCGGTGGATGATGCCATCTTTAGTCACTAGCTTCTTGTCCTTGAAGGCCACCGTAGGTTCTGTAAATTCCTGAAAGGGAGGGAGGGGTTAGCGAGGGGGGTTGCACTCTAGAATCAATAATAAACAATAAATGCTAAATCCTCTGATATTACACACTGTGGTGTAGGCCTACCTTTTTTAAAGTGTTGGGAGCCCTACAGCATGACATCATGGCCTCATACACTTTCATCGCACAAAAAAAAGTAATTTGTGTTGTACCAATCTTATGTGATGTGCTTTACGCTGTCCTGCACTGTTTGCATGCTACTTATGTTACCTTACACTTTCTTCACTGTCTTTTTTTTTGGGGGGGGGGGATTGAACAATATACAGTACCAACTCAGAGGAAAGTTGTTGGAAAATTCTTTGTATTCTTGTTGGCCAGAAGACTATGGTTTTTAAGGTGTCATGTGCCTTGACAATGTAGGAGGATCTCAGCTGCGAGTTGGTCCAGATAGAATGTGTTCTCGGTACCCTCCCTTCTGTGTCCTGGTGGAGCAGGTATCTGTTGAAGTGTTTGGCTTTGCGCTGGTTGGACTTCAGAGCGCAACAGTTCCACCAGGATTCATTGCCTGGGACTAAATTTGGCGCCAGCGTGTAACCACAGCATACCGCACACACTCGAGACGCACAGAGGCACAGGGACACACAAACACACACACAGGCACACACAACATTCATATACACAAGTGGTGGCAGCAGCAGATGAGAAACTATTTTGGCCACGTTGAAACATGGCAGCCATACCACCAGGCTACATGTACTTCAGGCACTTGAGTACAGATATCGAGTGGAAAGTCCTAATAAGCTTTGGACGTAGAGGAAGAAGCATTTCTGTTTCTTGCGTCATTCTTGCGTGCGTGCATTTGGCAAAACACTTACAACAATCATCGTTTTTGTTCGCACGTAAATCAGTTTTTTTGGCAAGTTTGGCCAGGAAAAACTGCACCAATCTGGTGGCAGCTTCTGGAACGCGCTACGTAGTCTAATTCTCTGCCAAAGTAGTATCAGATTTCCTACTGTGTGTGTGCAGAGTGCTTTGATATACATTTAAAGTGAGGTCAGGTGTTGAGTAGAAGTAAATCATTTTGAGCCTCTGTTCAAATGAGCATCTGTTTTGTCTCAGCTCTGTGTGTGTGTGTGTTGTGTGTACACTGTATCAGAGACAATAACAGCCCTAATAGCTCCCAAGCCCTGCCAGGCTCTTAAATAGAGAAGGGCGACTGTTACACTAATAATACTAACAACTCTCTGAGGCAGCTAAGCCCTCTGTAAGCCACAGACTCAGCAAACCAAGGGGTCCGGTCGAAATACAAAGGCTGACAAAGTTTCATAGAACATCTTGAAGGGGAAAGATAAATGCTTTTATAAAATCCCTATTGACTGACAGCAAGCATTTCAGTTTCAGCACCCCTCCCCCCAATAAAATGCATTGTAATGATTTAAATTGTCCCAGGACTGATCATAGGTGCTGATCAGCAGACGATCATGTCTTTATGTCGAGGGGAAAAAATATTGCCTGTACACAGTATGTACACACACAAAACACACACACACACACACACACACACACACACACCACACACTCATACTGACGTCTCTGGTCTGCATCTGACATGCTAATGATTCCATCAATAATTGAGACTCTGAGACTTACATTGTCACCGCCATCAGCGTCCCGACCTCATCAATAGTTTAGGAGATCTGTAGCCAAGTTGGAAGCTTCCTCTAAAATCAGAGCCAAAAAGTCATCTCTCTCTGTGTCTAGTGATAGCCAGGAATGCACAACTGGTGCATCCAATACTGACTGTAGTGAACATCAGACCATACAGACCTCAAGTTGGAGTTCCTTGCCATGCTGCATCTTTTGAACGGAACCCCTCTAAAAATATAAACACTGCCAGGTAGCAGACAGCTGTCATTCTAATGTTCATCTACCACAGTGATGGGTCTCCGTGCTGTGCGGCTCATGAATAAAGCATGGCATGAATGGCTCAGAATCACCTTTTTTTTTTTTTTTTTAACTTTAAAACTTTTTTTGAAACAGTATAAGGAGAAAATACATAATTAGACCAAGACATTAAAATCTTCTTATGTTCTAATAACTACATTTCCCCCAATATTTTACACACTTTATCAACCAGCACTAGACTGGCTGACTGATTCTGGGTCTGCCTAATGATTTCATTCTTCTATATATTTCTTGAGAGCAATGAACCCTGTGTGTCATCTCTCCTCTCCTGCAGTTGTATTGCATTCTTCCTTTTCATCATAACTTCGGTTAAACTCAATTCCAAAGCATGGCTATGATGGTTATTTTTGTAGGTTTATGAGAGTTATTTCCATTCAAACTGGAAAAAAATATATGACTGATGATCGGTTGCTAATCTACATATAACATTACTCAGGATAACCCGGTGCAACAAAGGGTGTGACATTTGCCATTGAGCTGATGGAGATTGTGTGATTATTTTTTTCCGCCACACATTCAAACAGACAAGAATTCCCACAGTCTGATAACGATTACGTTGTGTCAGCTGCCAGCGGCTACATGTTTCCATGGTAACTAATTGGCCAGATTAGGAAACAGTTGTGATGTAATGTTGTTAAATCCAGGGCCTGTAATTGGGATATAATTAACATTTAATTATGGCAGTTGGATGGAGTATAAAGTCTGGTCAGAGTTCCCCACCAAGAAAACAGATTACGTTTCTGTGATGTCTGTGTGTGTTGACCAAAATCCTGCATTTGGTTTCTGAGATCAGCCAATGAACGGCGAGCGCTTCGTCTTTCTAATTAACTGTTGCCCATGTGGCCTTGCCAACAGCCAGCGGCATGGCAAGAGACTTGAGTGGGCTGTGTTTTTGCGTGCACTGATTTCTCTGTAGTGTCTGTGATATGTTTACACAGATGACCTCAGCCAATTGGACTCTTACCCCCCCCCCCCCCCCCCCCCCCCATCCTCAACACAAACACACTCAAAAACACACACAAGGCCACGTTTCGTCTGGGTCTAGGTCCAAAGGGAATTAGAAAAGTGGTGCATGAGGAATGATATGATGCTTGTGTGTGTGTGTGTTGGTTTGCGCATAAGAGAATAAAGATGGCTGCTGTCTGCGAGCGATCAGAGATATTTCATTGCAAAAAAAAAAGATCACGTTAAGCTCAAGATCTAAGCTCTCTGCCTAAGGTCTGTCGTGCTGGGTTATCATAAACGATGTATTAACAATCCCGCAAGAATAATACCATGCAGTTATGAATGATTTTGTTTCCCTGATTCGACCACAAATTGATCTCTTTTGAAGAGCCTCTGTGAAGTAATAGCTGTGTAGCTCAGGGTCGTTCTGGAAGCTGGTCAGTAGTAGTTTCTGGATCCACTTAGCGAGGGAAGTGAGTGAGTGAGTGAGTGTGAGTGGGCAGGGTGAAGGTGAGGGGGATGCTGTGCTATATAGCTAGACCTTGGCATGTGTTGAGATTTGTGGCTGTGGCACGCAGAGGAGGGCCCGGGTAATAGAGAGGTAAATAGAGTGGGGGGCTGGGCTGACTGCAGCCATGTGTATAGTTTCAGTTTGTGCAGTTGACTTACTTCACAACGATTGACAGCAGCACTGACTCAACCTGGAAAACAAACTAGAAATTATTGATTTGAAGTTGTCAAAATGCAGTCAAATGATTTATCCTAACTATGGGTTACTAATAATAACTGTGCCTTTATATCTTTAAGTGTTTTTTTCCCCCTGCACTTATAAACATCTGAATCATGGGGCTTAGGTTTGATGTATCTACCTTTAGCTCCAAGTCAAACATACCTTAGTGCATGCTGTACGCGAATATAAAACATGTGTATTGCCTATAAATTAAATGTTCCTATAGATTGGCTCTCTGATTTCTGCTTTTCTTTATTGTTATTTACTACAATAGGTCATGAAAATTAGATGAGCTTTTAAAACGTTGGAAACTTTACAGTGCAATCCCTGTAATGCTGAAAGTGCAGATAATGCAACTTTTTTCCACCTATAGAACAGATGTTTGCCATCATTAGGCTTTTGTTCTTTGAACAATAGGAACTGGCTTATTTGGTCCAGTTGAAATAAAAAAAAAAAAGAGGTTGTTAGATTGCTCAATATGCTTCCTGAATTAGCTTTGGCTTTCTAAATAATTGGCATAGTGTAGCCAGCTTCCAACTGTGCTGATTAGGTCAAGGAGAGGCAGCAGTAGTGGATAGGTGGCCGTGGGTGGGAAGGGCTTGGTTTACGGAATTCAGCAGTTTATGGGGGTGGGGAGGTTACTTTGGGCAAAGTCATTTTGAGGGGGATGAGAGGGTGTGGTTTGTTGGGTAGTAGGGGGGCTCTGGGGGGCATGCCAGGCACTACATGCCGTCTAAAATTAGCAGCAGCTGTCTTGGACCTACTGGAAATTGTGGCGTGTGTTTGTGTTTGTAGTGTGTGTATGTGTTTGTGTGTACATGCCGTGTGAGTGAGTGGGTTGAGGGGTCACAGAGACTTGAGACAGGAGAAGTTGGAATGCAGCTGTAGTGGGCACTGCTGGTTTTAAAATAAATTTGAGCATAATTGGATAGTAAACAAGGCACAGTGACAGGATAGATACACACAGAACCATAGAGGCATGTAGCAAAGGGCATTTTAGCAGCTAAAGCTATGGCATTAGTCACATTACTCCCCTTAAAACAGATGCACTCGGGATTGCTGACAGCGGAGGCATTGTTTGTTTTCTCCGTGTTTTGTTTGTGTTTGTGTAGGTCCATGTGAATGCAGAGGTATGCGTTCTCGTGTCTCTCCTCAATATGGACTCGATGAGTATAGTCCCCACCTGCTGCTATCGCATGACAACGGCATGCTAAACATTTCAGCGATGTCCTAAGTTTGCATTTGTTGACACGCACCATTGCCAAAGATTACCAGGTTAGCGTTTGTTCACTGACAAATTAGCATTGTCTGAGGGGGCCACTTATGGTAACATGGATACTCCCATACCGAAGGCCTGCAGGTATCTGCTACAACCAATGATTACTTCCATTCATGACACCATTTCCCTGTTGATTGACAAGTTGTTAAAATGGTGTCAGCACCAGATTTATTTATTTAACTATATGGGTATTGCCTCATGGTTTAAAGTACTAGTATCCAAAATACGTGAAGAATCAAACCCATGGCATTTAAAGCACAGGTCCATTTCAGTGGCTGTCCTTTAAGCGTTCAGGTATGGCTGCCGGCTGAATGGAAGATGATCTACACTGTGAGATGTCTCTGGTGGGTGGGTTGGCATGCGCAGAATGTGACCCATCTGATCTTTGACTCACTCTTTTCACAATCTCAACATCAGCAGCAACTTTGAATCGAAAAAAAAGTTACATCACCGCATTACCACGTCTGTGTGGTCTCGATGCTCGACGTGTGAGCTTCTATGGACAATAGTGCAAATGCTGTTGATATGCATTTGCATTCCAGTGCCTGCCTGCATTACTTCATGGACAAATTCCGAACACATTTTCTTCTTCTATGAAAGCTATCCAAGCAGTTTATGGAACACGTTACAATGAAAGGAAATACATCTGGTAAACCATCCAACATTTCTGGATCCAGCCTTTCCTCCAGTCAAAATGTACTTATAATAGTTAGTTGTTTTGCCCTTTGGGTATAATACCTGTTTAACACCCGTGAGACAACTGTGAATCATATCTGAGGTTAGGATTTTCTTTAAGCGTTCATAGGCGGTATTCATAAAAGTCATGTCCGGATTGGCTCCTTGCTTTCCTTGGTAGAATGAGGCCAATTAAATCTACGTTAGTAACTTGAGAAGCATACCATTTGCCTAAAAATATACACTCCTCTTAGCAAGATTACTGCTGAACAATTTGTAGGGTTGAGTACACTATACACACAGGAAAGACCCAGAAACCCAAAAGCTTAGGGTGATCAGACATTGACTTTAAGCCTCTTAAAATGTTTATTTTCTGAAAAAAAAGTCAATTGTGCTAAACCTATAGGAACTGTAATCAGATACTGTACATGTTGACTCCCCCTCTTCAAAAGGTTTAACCTTGTAGGATGAGAGGTCACTCAATTCTGTCCAGTCCATGTGACTTTTGGTTGGCTTGTGCAGCTTACAAAGCCAACAACAATGTGACAAAGCAAACGTATGGACAGTATTAATCATCGAACATTAGAGTTGTCCAATTGCTTGGTCGGTGCCAATGGTGGTGGGGAAAGTGATGTCCTCTGTATGCGATTCTTAGAAGAAAGCCAAGTAGGGCCACACACACTCAGTGAGTCAGAGAGTGTGGGAAGTTGTGAGTGTGGCAAGAAGAATGTCAACATATTTTCCCGAGGAGGAGGATATGTGCTCCGGGGGGAATTACAGTAAACAGAGCTGAGGTTCGGGGTCTTTTCCTGTCAAATCAACTGTACAAGGCATAGGGATTCATTTCATCTTTTTCGTCAGCGTATCAGTGTGAGTCATGTTCTTGCAGACGGTTGCAATACCTCCAGGGTGATCAATTTTTGGTTTGTTGAGAAGTGATAGCTTGACCCATTGAACTGATTCATCATCCTTTATTGGAACTATAGAGCCCTGGGAGTTGAATATTCCTCCACAGTTAAACTCTTGTCACTGGAACTCAATTTAACCCAACAATCGGTAGGGTTCCTATTATTTGGTACAAAACAAATTCTAAAAGCACTATGATATTAATCAACTTGTCTTCATTAAACTGTATTACGATTGAAGATAGGTGTGTGTTAAATTAGGATTGTGTTTGAAAGTAAACTTTTAAGGTTGATGCTTTGGAGGTTTGCGGAATCTGAAATGACCTCCTTTGTGGTATCCCTGCAAGAGTCTATATCTGGGTTACCTTTGTCAGTACATTCTAAGACACGTCCCCTTATGGAATCATTTCCAGAAGCTCCAAATAGTTTGGACTGCTTGAAGTGGACTATGTGAAGATTTACAACAGCGCTTCGGCAATGCGATCTTTGCGCTTGTCTGAGATTTATTTTTATGACTTGATTAATGCCAAAGCACAATTCCTCTAATTCCTCGTATTCTCGATGGAGGCAGGATAGCAACTCTACAAGGTTTTCTGCAGGACCTGCAATGTTTGTGTGGTTGGCTTGTGCTCGATTGACTGGTTCACTGTGTTGCAAGATTATGTTGCATTGCACTGCAGAAAAAAGTGAGCCAGCGTCGACTTTTCTACCGGACTACCCTCCTTTTGTTTAGTTTTTTTCCAAATCCCTTTGCGGCGGGGACACCCCCACTGCATTGCCCATGAAGTGAATGAGTAGTCTGTATCATTGTACCGCAGAGTAGTCTGAAAGGGCCTTTATTGTAAGACAGTTAAGCAACCACTGATATAAACTGTTATATTTAGTATGCAATACTTATTCCTGGAATGTGGTGGAGAACCAAATGGCGCCCAAACAAGCTTTGATCTGGGGATGTCAACTAAGCCTCTGTCTGTATATGGATGTATGTGAGTCAAGGATTCTCCAACAGCATATACACACAACATCAGTGTCTGCTTATCTGCTCATATGTACTCATGCCTGTGACTCTATTTGCATTCGTGGTTTCGGTGTATTTGCACGTCATGTGTGTGTTTTGCCCATTCCTCGACCACATGTCCTCAACAGTCCTTGACATCTGGTGACCATACTTCTGCTCTGGCTCTATGACTGTATACTGCTCAAGCCATGGGAACTGCTGCCGTGTAGGCTGCTGCGGTGTGAGTGGTTGTACATACATGTGTGTGTACACAAGACAGAGAGAGAGAGAGAGGAGAGATAGAGATAGAGAGATGACCTCAGGTTTGGTGCAGATGTTTTAACAGTCTGTGTGCAGCTTGCAGTTTTACTGGCAACACTGAAGAATTCCAGTTGCACTCAGTTCCGTTCAGCTTTTTTAGTTTGTGGTGTTGTGTTTGCAAGGCTCACCTTTTTCCTGATTTTTTTTTTAAAGAATAGTATAGATGTGTTTAAACATATTCAATCATGATTTTCCAGAAACGGAGTCTTGTTGACGAGGATTTCCCTAGAGCATATGATTTTGAACAATTTTTTATTATCTGAAATTCTCTGAAAATAATTTCAGAATTGTGTCAAAAATATGACTGGTTTTTTCTGATCCGCACCTCTATAGTCTGTTGAAGTTTAGGCGACTATAACGGCACAGTTCTGCAGTCAGGGAAGGAATGTGGTTATTATTAACTGTTATTGGTAGGGGTGTGAAGGGCAGTCTCCTCTGGTGCCAAAGTCATACGCTTTGTCCAGAAACCCCCTGGATAATACACGCCACTTTAGACTTTCTGAGAGACAACAGTCACTATTCATTCATCTGCTTGTCAGGAAAGGGTCATCATAAATCATGTTAAGTGTTGGAACAGATGTTTTCATTTTTTCTGGGGGCGGGGGACGCCTTTTTATGGTAAAATATTAAAAACAAAAAAGCTATGGAGATGCTGCAGATCCATAGGTTCCTCTTTAAGTAACACTTACATTGGACATAAGGTTTTGTCGTAAAAAAATTCCCCAAAACCTAACCTTGAAAATGATTGTTTACTAGTGATCTTTTATTTTTTTCTCACCAGTTTTCTGATTCTAACAACTATTCTATCTTCTGTTCTGTTTTCTCTGATTTTTTTTCTACGCATTTAACTCCTAATAGATTCTCCTTTTCATTCTACGTGTTTGCTCTTCACTTAGTTTTACCCTCTTTGAAAGGCAGACTAACGTTTAGTCACATTTTTGGGGATTTTCCCTGATGGTTATATTTAGCCTACAGGAAATGTCCCAGAAACCCCTCGTTCTGCTCCCACTGAGAGACAGAAATAAAGGGAACACACACACACACACACACACACACACACACACACACACACCACAACACACACACACACACACACCACACACACACACACTCACACACACACACACACCTCTATCATGCCCTTGAGCCCCAGATGGGCTTGTACTGGGAACTGCTTTGTTTATATTCCCATGCTTTTATTCGTCAAAGTCAATTCAAGGCCAGGGACTCCGCATCACATCATTCTGCTGAGTATTTTTTCTCTGCTTCAAACCTCCCACTCACCCTCTGTGCCCAGGCCGACCTCCAAACGTCAGCCACATTCATCCCCATTATGTGAGGTTAGGGATTGTTCTGCCTACCTTTTTAGTTCGATCTAAGCACGATTTAGAGGCTTGGAGACCTCTCCCCCTGCATTTGAGATAGCCTGCAGACCCTGACCCATCTCGTGATAAGCCCTGACCTCTTGACTGCTATAATACTTCACTTCCTCCCTGCGCACGTTTGGGAATCATTTTTTCTCCCCAAACATGTTTTGTTTACATTATATTAAAGCTATAGTGCATAACTTTTTCATATAACTGAATGTCAGTTGCATTCCAAGCCATCGGCCAAACGAGTTGACGCAAAGTTGATGAAGCCTATCAGCTCAACATAACTCACTGTAATATTTTGAACAGTATGGCAGCGTTTACAAACTGACATCGCCCCTGAACTGGCGCAGGAGCTCAGAGAAATCCAAGAGGCGCCCAAGAAATGTTTCCGTTGTTGATTCTACTGTTTAGAAACAACCTGGACCTACAGCAGAAGGAATACAATTCATGCACGTTCACCAAAGGCTTACTTTGTGTAGATGTGCCAACGGTGTTGTGGTAATTACTCAGTATTCCTCATGGGGGCGACAGAAGTTACGCACTATAGCTTTAACATCTATTTTTCCTCTTTAGTTTGCTGTATTGTTAAAACCAGATATAGGGGGTGAAGGTCCCACACAGTAGATTAAACAAGACTGTATCAGTTTAAATTGGACAGGATAGTGTACAAGAACTGTTAAGTCTCTGTTCAACATTAAATTGAATGTATGAAAACCTTAACTGTCCCGGAGGGATTTTGACTTGCAGAACATAAGCATTAACAATTCATACAACATTCAGTCAATACAACAGCATCCATTACAGCATCATCATGTTCACTGTCCTCCAATAAAAGATTAGATTTTCTCATTTTCCTTTTCTTATTATTTTTATGTCCACCAGGAGAAGCGCAAACGGCAAACTGAGATTGAAGGCAAAAGAGGCCAACTGGACGGCATGGTGCTACAACTGCAGCATATCAAGGTGGGTTTTTCGTGTGCGTGTGTGCGTGTGCGCGTGCGCGTGCGCGTGTGGTGTGTGTGTGTCGTGTGTGTGTGCGTGCGTGCGTGTGTGTGTAATCTACAATCCGTCTTCCTTGAGTGTGGCTGTTTACACATGGCTTCTATTTTTAGTCAAGCTATCATTCCCAGCTCTGCATTTGCAGCCACATGAATACTTGTCACTGACATCATCACAGGTATGACGATGATCAGCATTGTAACGGTTCTACAATTTTTGACTATAGTGCAAAGACAGATGTGAAGGTTAAGGTAGACAGTCCTTACAGTTTTCACTGGTAAAAAACATAAAAGAAAAATTATAAAAGGTAAAGAGAAAACATGTTAAATCGCTGTCTTCTCGATGTAACTCGGCAGTGTAAGTTATAGAACCATGTGCTGTATTAACTGTGCAATGATTATGGAGATGCTTGGATTCCATTAAAAAAAGTGAAGCTCATACTTCTCCAAGATATGACAAATATTTGCATTATGTTGTAGTTATGGAGCTATCTTCCAATTTATGTTGTATACAGCTGTGTCCTCATTGTCTAAATAAGTGAATTCATGTCAACTGTTTAGTCTACAACTGGGCTAAGGATTTGCAAAAGTGTGGGCTACTGTATGTGACAGATGAGAGATTGCCTAAGACCCGAGATGACCTAGTTCATGGTCAGATATTAGACACATATTTTAGAGTTTAGGGTTACATTAGAGTGAGGTCAGTGTAAAGGGTGAAGGCGAGGTAGGGAGTTCAGGTTGGGTTTAGAAGGTAGCGTGAATGAATGGGTTCAATGATTGAGCTCAAGAAAGCTATACAAATGGGTGTGTGAGGACCATTCATCTCCCCTAATCTACTCAGTCCCTCTTTGTTTTATATTAGTTCTTGCCTTGACCCTTGATGTCTTAAAAACACACAGAGACAGTGTGACAGTGTGCTCTGAAAGATACATTGTGCACCTTCCTATACAGTATCCTTCTATCCCTGCATGCTGCTTTCACACTTATATAGCAAGTGTGTTTTATTACCTGCGTGCAAGGAGAAATAGTCAGATTCTGGCCGAAGTGTAGTGTTTGGTTGCGTCTAAACATCCAAATCTCAGTGTGCTCCTGTTGTGCAGTTTCCCTTGGCCAATCGGGGGCAAGAGAAACAAATCCAAACACACATAAACATACCCTTTATTAATGACTGCCAGCCGCTACTGGTGAGCCAAGATTTGGTCTCAAGTAAACAGCCATTTGACTTTAGGATTGTAAGTGCTGCCTGTAACAGGGACACAGAAATGCAACAGCTTTCAGGCATCAGTCATGTATGCCGAGTTCTTGAACCTTTCAGCCCATGAGAAATGAGTCCCCTTGACCCCCACTCAAGCTCAGGGAAACACATGCCAGGTGCATATACACAACATCAAGGCATCTTGTACATCCCGACAACTGTTAGACATTGTGACGTCGCATTCTGCTGAATCTTTAACTGTAGATTTCTGTTTCAATCACATTGCTCCTACTTAGACACTTAGTTAATTGCACTTTTCATTTTTTTTTGCTTTCTGGACGGTTGTTGGAAAACGCCCGCCAGCCCTGAAATGCTGCACATATGCAACGTGGGTGGAGAAACTGCTGTGGCTAGCAATTATATTACAAACATCCATAGAAGCCAGTTTTAATATTTGCAATAAAAATGAGTCCATTCTGTAATTAGGAGCCTTTAACCACCCACTCTGTGTGAACGATTCTTTTATTTATAAATTAGTTTTAATTCCTACACGCCTGTGTTTTTTTTCCCAGCATTTAATACCCACTTAGGGAAATATCGACAAGGGAGGAACATTAGATTAAAGCCATGTGAGCATTGGGTTTGGGTGCCATTAAAGCAATGTGTTGAATGCAGGATAATGCAGATTAAAGGTTTTTGACCACAGTCTCTTGAGTCCAGATTTATACAGCAGCAAAACATACAGTAAAAGTTCATCATTAGCAAGTAGAACTTGTATATCAACTTTGACTATAGCCTATTTGCGTTTGTCCTACATATAACTTATATTACATTGTGTGTGCTTGAATGTAATACTGAGGCCTTTCATTTAACCAGTGTCTGTTTTCATGTCTTTCATTTGTTTTGGACCTGATGTGGGTTACTCTCCGTGGAAAGTAATGGTCATACCAAATTGCATACACGTGATTAAGTGCCGTTATTTCAGACTACTGCTGTAGCTAGCTACACTTGAGATGTTTTTCCATTTGCTGTTTGAAATGGTGGATGTCTGATTTATATTATGATCTGGGAAATTTTTTATTAGATTAAGATCTCCAACAAACTGCACTCAAACCGGGGGCACCATCTGGTTGGTCCCTCACATGGTGTGTGGTAGCTCCTTCCTTCCGCACCGGAAATGAAGCAACCTACACTACCAGCTTTTTATTGAGCCACAATAAGTGAACAACCTCACCTAGAAGAACCCAAACCTCCTCCATTCATTATTAATATCTGACATTGCCTTCTTCCATAGCTCCCCAGAGAGAAAATGAGAAGAGATAACAGATATCATCTATAGTCCACTGAGCTAAACAGATACAGTATACCCGCCGTTTGCTTTCCCCTTGCGTTACACCATCGGGCTTGAACTCCAGATGATATCAGCGTCTGGTCACACAGTCTCATTTAATGGCCATTACATCTGAGTGGCACACAGACCATGCAGCATGAAGCCGGCTTTGTAGTGGGCTCTCCAGAGACGTGGCAGCCTGGGACAGGAAATGGAGACTGGAGCCCTCAGATTTGATAAGGAGCTCTTTGGCTGAGCAGAGTCAAACCTCTCTCTCACACTGCAGGCGTTGATGTGACTGTGGGACCATGTAAACATGAGGATTTCAGAGTAGGGTATAGTTAACCTTGCTCAGTTTTTTTTTTTTGCTGAAGCCTGGTCTACTCACTGTATGGTTGATTTCCACTATTCGCAGTTACAATCATATGAAAAAGTTTGGGAACCCCTCTCAGCCGGCATTATAATTGACTCTGCTTTCACAAAAAAAATATAAAAATGGTATGTCTTTAATTTACCAGGAACAGCTAAGTACTGGGATGTTTTCCAAACAAAGATTTTTTGAAAAGCAGTATTTGGTTGTATGAAATAAAATAAAATGTGAAAAACTGGCTGTGCAAAAATATGGGTACCCTTGTGGTTTTGTTGATTTTAATGCCTGTAACAGCATGTAAAACTGATTACTTTAAACACAAAGTTGGTTGGATTATGTTGTTAAGCCTTGAACCTCATATAAGTGTCTGTTTAATCATGGGAAAATGTAGTTTAGGTGCCTAAATGCAAGTTGCACTTCTCTTTGACTCTCTGCTGAAGTGAGACAGAATGGGATCATCAAAACAGCTCCCAAAAGATCTGAAAAACAAAGATTGTTCATTGTCATGGTTTAGGGGAAGGCTACAAGAAGCTTTCCCAAAGGTTTCAATTGTCAATTTCGACTGTAGGGAACGTTGTCAGGAAATGGAAGGACACAGGCATAGTGGCAGTTAAACTCAGGAATGGCAGACCAAGAAAAAAACAGGAGCGGCATATGTGGAGGATTGTGAGATTGTGAGAATGGTTGCGCAGATCACCTCCAAAGACCTGCAAGAACATCTGGCTGCAGATTGTGTATCTGTACATCGTTCAACAATTCAGCGCAATTTGCACCAAAACATCTGCTTTTTATAAAGACCAAATAACTTAAGTTTTGTCTCATCAGTCCAAAGCATTTTCTTCCAATATGAAGCTGGCTTGTCTAAATGAGCTTTTGCATACTCCATGCAACTGTATCTGTGGCGTGGGCGCAGAAAGGGCTTCCTTCTCATCACCCGGCCATACAGATGTTTTGGTGCAAATTGCACTGAATTGTAGAACCATGTACAGATACACAATCTGCAGCCAGATGTTCTTGCAGGTCTTTGGAGGTGATCTTTGGGTTGTGTGCAACCATTCTCACAATCCGCCGCATATGCTGCTCTTGTACTTTTCTTGGTCTGCTAGACCTGGGTTTAACTGCAACTGTGCCTGTGTCCTTCCATTCCCTGACAACGTTCCTTACAGTAGAAATTGACAATTGAAACCTTTGGGAAAGCTTCTTGTAGCCTTCCCCTAAACCATGACAATGAATAATCTTTGTTTTTAAGATCTTTTGGGAGCTGTTTTGATGATCCCATTCTGTCTCACTTCAGCAGAGAGTTAAAGAGAAGTGCAACTTGCATTTAGGCACCTAAAATACATTTTCTCATGATTAAACAGACACTTATATGAGGTTCAAGGCTTAACAACATAATCCAACCAACTTTGTGTTTAAAGTAATCAGTTTTACATGCTGTTACAGGCATTAAAATCAACAAAACCACAAGGGTACCCATATTTTTGCACAGCCAGTTTTTCACATTTTATTTTATTTCATACAACCAAATACTGCTTTTCAAAAAATCTTTGTTTGGAAAACATCCCAGTACTTAGCTGTTTCTGGTAAATTAAAGACATACCACTTTTATATTTTTTTTGTGAAAGCAGAGTCAATTATAATGCCGGCTGAGAGGGGTTCCCAAACTTTTTCATATGATTGTATGTATGTTGGCCGGTTGACGCTGCTTATGTCGGTCTCTGATGAATAGGAGGGACCCTTTAAAAAAAAAACGAAACCTTACTTTTAAGAGTGTGGCTCACAGTGGTTGTGTGTCAAAGCTCAACAGGAAATGGAAAGTCTGTTAAACAGTGTGTGAGAGAGCAGCGAGCATGCTTGCTACTCCTTATCCTACACAACTGGAGTCATCACTGTTTCGTTGACTGCCGAGAACCGTTCAGGAAACTTAATATACATGTAATGACAACCTTTTTGTACAGTAACACCGTATTGATAAATTCCACAGGGAGGTAAGAGGTCAATGTCAGCTACAGGCCAACAAACTCCGACTTAAATGTATGGTTAAAGCCCATATTTCTTTACACTACTTAAAAGCAGGACATTTCTGAATGTTCTAATATTATTTTCAAGCTAGACAGCAACAGTGTGTTAGGAAAAACCTTTTTCCACTTTGGCAGGAAAATAATAAAAATATCTGAAGGTTTTTTCTGTTTTGTGGCGTTATCCGATGGTTAAATTGGATTTGTGCAACTTAAGTCTGGCTGACAACTCTGAATATGTGATGCTCATCAACTGTGTGAGGTTAGCTTCGGCTGCGCAGACACAGACACAAACAAACAAATAGCCCCGCTGCCACATTCTGACAGCAGGTGGTAAAACGCTTTTGGAATAATTCCTGCACAGCTCATTGTGTGTGTGTTCGTGTGTGTGTGTGTGTGTGTGTGTGTGTGTGTGTGTGTGTGTGTGTGTGTGTGTGTGTGTGTGTGTGTGTGTGCTAGTGTGTTTATGTGTGTGCAGGAACTTGTGCTCGTTAATTGTCTGCTATATACTACAGAGCCAAGCAACAGTTTGACAGTAAACAGCCAAAGGTGAAGCTAAGCGTTCCCGCTGCACTCTGTTGTGGTAACAAGACAGCGCTCCAGACTGGAGCCCAGACCTCAGCCACATAAACACACAGCTCCTGGTATTCATCTGTGGAACACTTACCACTGTGTGTGTGTGTGTGTGGGGAGATGATTGGTACATTCACCACTGTTTATACAGATCTCTACCTCCTACAATTGTGCTTCAGTGCAGATATCAGATATTTGTGAGTTTGAATGTGTCCCGAAGACAAAGCTGCAGACAGAGCAGCTATAAAGAGGGATAGAAGAGGCAGAATACCTCGCTCTGTTTTGTGAAACGTCAACGGCCAGAGCCAAACGGTAACAGCTTATCTGGCGTATTAACATCAGACAAAGTCCATTATTACATTATGCTTTATCCCTGTGGAGCTGGACAGTGTGATGTGTCTTCAGGCAGCAGCTCCTAAGGTAGAACCACATCCCTTTTATCACACACAAGTAAAAAATGAATATTAATGAAATTAAAATTTTGTATTCAATGAAGTGTAGATGAGTGAAATTGAATAGTAAAGGCATATTTTTTTAGAATGTGAGAATAAACTGATGTTTAAGTTCACAGAAAATGCTCAGAAAAGACGAAAAGCACAATATTATAAGAGATTATGGTCCAACTAAATGTTTTCATTTATATGTACAGTGTGTGTACCTAACAAGATAACATTCTGTTATATCAGCGATTCATGCATTCATCTTGGCTTGGTGGGCTTCACTTTTAGCAAAAAGTGTTTTCCAGTGAGTAACATCTGACTGAGTTTGGTGTTATGTAAAAACTGTGTGGGCCTACTAGTTTGATTTGGTGTAGTAGATATGCTTGGCAGTCATCTCACAAATGACTCTCCATAATGGTGGTCCAGTAGCTGTTGATAATGGATTACAATAGCACATAGTCAAGAAGCAGGTGTCTGGCAAGGTTTTGACGAGTTGAATGGTATGCTTGCACCCTCGAACCCCTTAACAAATGTTTCCTGTAATGATCTCGTGAATCATGCCAGAGAGCGTATACTCAAAAGGTAAAGGAACGATGAAGAATGTCAGATGGAAGCAAGGATGACTTTAAATGACAAAATATCCAAGGTTTTATGATGAAGGACTCGCATTCAAGTATGCACAAAATGTGTTTTTGGAGAGACACTGTGTGAGTAAAACATACCAATAAGACAAGATGTCGGGGTGCTCCATGGTGTAGTGGTTAGAGTGCGTACAATAGAGCAGCATTTCATCCCCCTCTCTACTCCATTTCATCACTTTCTCTCTCCATTCTGTCAAATGAAGCATGAAGAAATACCCCCCCGCCTCCCCCCAAAAAAAAAACAGACGGTTAGTTATAACTAAATGACATGTTTTATGATTACATGACGGGCATTTCAAAACCCTGTCAGCTCTTCACATTCTTTGTCAAACTGAGGATTAGGCTGAACTTCCATAAGGCTGCTTCTAATACATGTTATAACTTGGGAATCCCTCTGTAAAGCGCCTAACTCTGCTGTGTGTCTCTGCAGTCCAAAGCCATGCGGGAGCGATGGCTGCTGCAGGGAATGGGCCCGGACCAAGAGGAGGCGCGGCGGAAACAGCTGGAGAAGGACGAAGAACAAGGGAAGAAGCTGGAAGACCTGATACACAGGTACTGTACACGCTAATGGACACCACTACAACAACTCTCTTTTTTTGGGGGGGGGCCCTTTGTTTAGTCTACACACCCGCTCATGTTGGCATCGCTGATCATACTCCGAACGTACCCAACAGATGGGATTAACAGTAACAATAACAGAACGTCGTCTGCTCTGTTTATGTTACCACACATCTGCTTTCTCTTCCCTGAACCGTGTATGTCTTCAGTTTGGACTATAACACCAATCATATAATCTGTAAGACTTTTCCCCCCTTGCTAGCCTTCATATCCTCAGTACTGGCACTGACTTTTTAACACCCTTAGCCAAGTGGTTACAATTTGAAAATACTTAAGAAAACATTGTGACTTCAACCAGATTTTTCCACTTTTCCACTGGTTAGAAAAACTCACACACACACACACACACACACATACACACACACACACACACACACACACACCACACACACACACACACACACACACACACACCACACACACACACACACACACACACATTGTAACTGGAGAAGTGTTTGAGGTTTGGGATTCTGCGCTGCGGTTCTGTAACCTTAGAGCAAAATCCCCGTTTCTCGTGCTCCGATGTGAAAACAAACACCAAAAGAGAGCTACTGTGCACGTACGCAGCTTCTCTAAAAACAGATATGACAACTAGTGCTGACGAGGAAATGGAAAAGGAGAAGGATGAAAGTAAAAGCATGGAGTGATTGCCACCAGAGGAAGAGAGCCAGGGTTTTTGAGAAGGTTGGAAAAAGAAAGAGTGATTCTGTGGGCACTTCCTGCGTTTGTGTCTCTGGGAGGAGCTTCCTGATTTCCCATCAAGCATTGCTGCGAGATAGTCACTTATTCCCAGTCAGTTGAAGTTGGGGACATGAGCTCATCAGTCCTATGAATAAAGCACTTGCCAACATGATGCATTGTGGGTATTTTCCACTTGCAGGGGTGCGAGAGGATTGCACGTTGTCTTCTCTCAGACAAACATCATTCTTATTTTTAGGAGCTGTCACTCACCTCTGGCTGCAGTACGATAGAGAAGATACGTCAGATGTTCTCCTGAAGTGATGAACTGACAGTGGAAATTGTTGTGTGAGATCACTGTGTGTGTGTGTATTGGGAACCAGAGGAAAGTTCACCACGCCTGCACTCCGGTGGACTGGGGATAACACTATTTATGTTAGTTGGCATATCACCATGTATTCCCCTTCCTAAAAAAAGATTGAAGATGTTTGGCACGCCCAGTTAAGATGCTTACCTTTGATGTACAGTATTAATAGTAATAATAATATACTGTAGGCGTCTAAAATACGCCACCTGGATGTTGATAAAATCCAGAATGGAAAGTGAATGCTAAAAACAGAAACACAAAATACTGCTTTTACAAAAACTAAAAAAATAAATTGTAGACACTAGTTTGTAAACGCTATCAGAGAAATACAGAAAGAGTTGTGTTTAGCTAATAGGCTTAATCAACTTTGTGTCAACTTGTTTGGCGATGGCTTGAATTTAACCAACATTCATTTATATTAACAATACAAGTTACGCACTGTAGCTTTGAAGGCCAACGTAAACTTAGGTGCAACGTAGGCTACAGTTAATCAGCCGACACACATTACAGATTTTATCATATCATCCTTTATGTACTTGAGTGCATGGCACATTCATAAAATAAGGCTCTGGGTCAACTTTGGCACCACGATGGAGTGAGGCTTACGCGCCAACTAATCTATCAGATCCCTGCATGAAAGGAGACTCCGTTAGCCAGCAGCTACCGTTAGCTTATCAGCGCTGAAATAACATCGACGTGGTGCGTTGCCACGAAGACCAGGATAACACTGGCTGTGGCCTACACAGAGCAGCGGTCTGTGAATGGTCAAAGGCAGGGCATTGTGGGCTCAAAAGTACAGTTGGGATTGTGGAGTTGCTTCTTGTGAATCACTTCATTCAGCTGCCATTGAATAGACTTGTTGTCTGTCGCTTCTGTTCCAAAGACGGAGATCTTGCAGTTTGCGGTTTAAATGACTTACAAAAGCAATTACAGCCGCAAAGATAAGTATTGTCTGTACTCCACTGACATGTGCCTTAGGTCTGGTTTCCAATTTTCTTCCCCTTTTTTTCTCCCTCCAGTGTTTCAGAGCGTAGTCAAATCCAGCTTTATTCAGTTCTCCCTCCTTGTATGCCAACAGACAGGAAAAGAAAAACCAAGGCAATATCACAGGATGACTACATTCTGTATTTTCAACAAAAAAAAAACAGCGCTCCAAAGTAAAACGTTCAGTTTGCACAACCACAGTTCGTTTCAAAGTGGCTCTGGAAAAAAGAAAAATCTAAACGTCTTACTTTCCCATGGCTGCCAGACAGTTTCTGCCTATGTCTGCACGTGGACGCATGACAAGTGATCCTAGACTTGCAATGGCATTTTTTCTTGTTTACCTTTTGGCGTAACGTTCCTTTTTTAAATATGCATATTAACCAGTTGCATGGCAATTGTAGCGGGTATCGCCCTGTTTGTATGTAAGCAGCACAGCAAAATCAGCTCTCAAGCAAAATGACCAGTGTGAACGCGGGGTCTCAGATGTGGTGCTGGGAACTGCCTTTAAGAGGAGCTCAGCTGTCTGATGTGATTCAATTCCCAGGGCTTTCATAAAACAATCTTCTCCGGTGGGTAACATCAAGTCGCAGAGCACATGTGCGTGGGAGTCTGAAGAGTGCCTTAAGATAAACAAATGATTTCTAAACTGCAATGAAACTATTTTTACTTCTACATGATCCACAAGCATTGACATCAGAAGAGAGAAGAAGGTATAAATTATGTGTGATGTGTGATGTTTTTATTTAGATGTTGTGCTCCGGACAAGACACTAATAGACACCCCGCGCCTGTGTGTGCATTTCAGGCAAGAGGGTGTGGCAATCTATATTTGCACTCTGTGGGACAGCATCCCAGAATAAATCGTAACCCCGTAAGTGTCTTTCCACCAACTGATAGGGACAGAGGTGAAGAGTAAGGACGGACATGGACACTACATTATCTATGTGTGTGTCTGTCTGTCTGTCTCAGTCTGTGTGTGTTAGAGAGTGTGTGTGAGCGAGGCTGAAGCCATAATCATTGGTGAACCTGGATGTCCGTGAAAACTACACTTACCTTCACCTATAAACATGTCTGACGCCGCTGTCCTGTAACTAAAAGCACAGTAGCCCAGTAGACAATTTGTCCGTCCCGCCTTTACGTGTGCCAGCCCAATAACACTGGTGCAGCGGTGGACATTTTAATGACGGAAAGCTACAGAGACAAAGCAGCGGCTCTTTTTATGGATGCTCGTATCGTTTCATGCGCCAGGAGAACACATAAATACAGGGCGAAAGAATAGGAGGGAGGGACAGCTGCGTCTGTCTATGGAGAGCAAATGTGCTGCTACGGAGCTTTAACATGCATTATGTTAAAAACAAGCGTCCCCCTCAGATTATCCATAGGATCATGCGAAACTAATGAAAAACACATTATGGATTACAAAACACAAAAGGCATAAGCACAGCAGCAGTCTTTGTGTGGTGTTTTAACGGCTGCTCTATGTTGAACTTAAAACTGGAAAACACATACAGTGACGAAGAGGGGAGAGTAAAGGCAACAGTGCAACCTTTGTACAGGCTATTTCATACACATTACCTGAGGCCATTGAGAGTATTTTTCTGTTGAGAAAATGTAAAAGGGAGAGGGGAAATAGAGGTGGTATGCGTGGTAGGTTTGAACCCAACTTAAGGAACACACAAGGGGATGAAGATGAGGAAATAGCAGTGATGAGAACAGAGGAGGCTTCACTTTAAAGACAGAAATACTAGAGTGAGAGAGTGTGGCTGGGACAGCAGTGGTACTTATACAGATATCCCTCTATCATTATATGGACAGGCTAAGTAAACAGAGAGAGGGAACACTGCAGCCAAAAGCCCACTCACAATATGGCACAGGCCCCGACCCTGTACCCGTCCCATACTGTGCTACTGTTGGATTATTGCTTGTTTCAGCTCTGTGTGGATGCAGCCGTCACTGCAGAGGATCAGTCCGTGTGACTTATAGACGGCCACAGGGCAAGTTGCTCAAGGCATTGAAAGAAGCATAAGAACACATTTAGTTTTGTCCTTTTTGTGGTTTTTATTTTAGAAATCGGAGAATGCAGGAGCATTTACAATATGCAAGTTTGTGTTTGATTGGGTTCTATTATGTTTTGCAGCATTGATTAAAAAGTAGGCCACTGCAGCAAGATGAGTCTGTGCATCTGCCATAGTGCATCCTTTAATCCTGCATCCTTTCTGCAAATAATGTACTTTCAGTGCTAGCCCATTTATTTCATATTAAGTAGGTCCATGCAAGTAATATATTTTACGGTCTACTAAGTATGTTATGGATTCAATTCTTTTTTGATTCCTTTAATTGCACAGTTGCATCCGATAAGGCTAACAGAAGGAAAAGTGTGTTTCCCCCTTTCTTGAGTGTCGGCTGTGTGTGTGTTCAGGCCATTATTCTTCATTTCCCTGCTGGATCCTGCTGCTGCAGGGACCTAACATCTCTGCAGGAGATCAATATAGTTACATCTAATCTTGTCTAACTATCAATCAATTAACAAGACCAGAGAGCTGTGCTGAAGAGACAGATTGAGGCCACTGGATACAGCAGAGTGTGGCCTGGCTACAACAAACTATACTTATGCCACACGATACGGGCTCACTTCAATGGGCCTGTTGCAATAATGTTCTAAGAATATTTGTCTATTGCCTTGCCTCACAGTGGCAGTGTGTGAGAGCATATTGATGTTTAACTGACCAGAGCTGTGGGATGCAGATCAGTGGTCCAGCGATGTACTTTGCAGAGTTCACTGTACCTGCCCTCGTTTGGGAGCTCGACATCATTTCAGAAACTATTTTAGCTCCAGCCGAATGCCACTGCAATGAAAACAAACTGCAGACACCAAAATGGTGCCTTGCGAAACCGCTTCAAAGTCCAAAGATTCAGTCGGTGAATGTGACATAGTTCAGACCAGGACTGGATCCAGGAGCATGACGCAGCCATCATTCATTTTTGACAGTTATTTACTGCAGACACAATCGGATCCAACACAGTCTCCCTGTGAATTATTTCAGTTCTAAACCCAAGTCCGCTTTTTACTATTAAACTGGTGCAGTAATATAACACACTTGTTCAACATCTTGCAAACCTTTTAATATGTAGGTGCTGTTATGAATACAAAGACACACTGATAATTATTCTTCCTTTGTCAAGGACCTGTAGGTGACAGTTTGGGGATAATATTATTCATACCCACAGTAACACCTTCCCAAGTCCCTTCACTGTTAGAAAGTAAAAGGAACAGCAGAGTATCATGGTAGACACTTAGTTTAGTGCCACTTCAACTGCATATGGACACAGTAACAGAGGTGTAACATAACAAAGTGCTGCTTCACTATTTATACTCTCACTCCGCTATGTGCCATTCTTGGTGACATATTGGACATGAACATTAATTTGACATGTATCTGAGCTTCAGTTAATTGTAACCTGTGTGCAATGTTCCATCTAACTTCTAATGGAGTATTCTGGGAGTTTCGATTAGCATCCAATCTACTTGCCCTGTCATGTTGTGTATAGCCCAGTCTGTAATTTGCCCCCTTTCTACCCTTTAAACTGTAAACAATGGCACGGATGAAGACCAAGCCCAGTGATAGTAAGAGATGTACGACTACTTGTATAATGTATCTTTAGTTTTGTATGTATGTCATTTAGTAGAGAACGTTATTAATGTGTGACAAAAGCGAAAGGAACAAAGGGCTTTTGAATGCCAAGTGTCACTGTTCACATCCTGTTTGTGATCTGGAATACAGATGGACATTCGGGACAGAAACAGGGAGGCACAGACGACCATATAAGAGCATATCAATTGGTTAGGGATGGAGTGCAGATACAAAATGCAGCTTTGATCAGTTATTGATGCTTGTGTATGTCATTGTATGAGGCTGTTCTTAATATTTTCTTTTATGTGAGTGCTTCCACCAAAGTCCTGAAAACAATTGCTGTTTTCCATTGCAAGTTCAAACATCAATCGGTCTTGCCCTGCTACTCAGTTTTAAAGTGACCCTATTTGTTCTGATATTAAGTGTGTTTTTAGCTATACTGAGTGTTCTTTGCGATTTCAAGAGATATAAGCAAATCATGGATTTTGTTCGGGTGTGGACTTGTTTTTGTTAAGCTTCACCGTGGCTAACTGGGCTAATAACTGTGCTTCATTGATTTTTTGAATGTGGCTGCGGTTGAGAGAGTTGGCCGCTGATAATGCTTTAATTTTAAACAGTAATTTAATCACTTCTGTAAATGTCCAGTTCTAGAGAAACTGGTAACAACACATTGGAGGATGCATTTAATATACTCTTAAGCTTATTCTGTAACACTTTATATGCGACTGTTTTATATTGTCCTTCTCTATCTGTTTAAAACCCCAGCATCCATTTATGGTTGCACACAGAAGAAGGAGGTGTTTACAAATACATGAATTAACATGTATATTTGCTTACAACTACATTATATATAATGTATAATATAATTATATTTAATTGAGGTTTGTGCACTGCTTATGAATGAGTAACTTAGGAACTACTGTACCTTTCTTTTGCATTACTTCTTAATTTGGACAAAGTGACAAGTTTAATCAAATTAGGCATATATTAATGTAAGCATGAGCTTCTAACCTTAATGAACTAATTGGAAAAACTATTTGGCTCCCCCACTGAGGCCTAACTTAGCCAATCAGACATCTTCATCCTTCCCTCAGCTCTTTTCTTGAAATAAAAACTCCGGAGAAGAAAATGTACCTCGAAAGCAACTTTGCAACCATCCCCACACATCCAGTGTCATGTATAAATCATAGACTGCGTGTATAAATACACACAATGTGGTAGGGCTTCCTCTCTCGTTTTGTCTGTCCCTGTATCTCTGACTGTCTCTGTACACACAACACACACACACACACACACACACACACACACACACACAAAACACACACACACACCACACACAAACCAGATGCCTTCCTTCCTCCTTCTGCATGATGTGGAAAGCAGTAGCTGCCCACCCAGGCGTATCCATGGCAACTGGCCTGCGGTTTGGATGACAGGGCGGGACAGTGACATCAGGGTCTCTTTTAGGATTTTAACACACACACACACACACACACACACACACACACACACACACACACACACACACACACACACAATAGTATCACTTCCAGACATAAAGACAGAGGATGAGGTAGAGGTAGAGAGTGTAGGGAGGACGTTGTGAGGGTCATCTCTCCACACACACACACACACACACACACACACAACACACACACACACACACACACACAAACCACATAACTAACTCTGCAATAAAGAAACTATGAAACGTAAAACTTTCAGCTTGATTAAGTGTATGTCTGTAAGTCTAGACTTCTCTATTTAATATAGCTGTTTATTTTATATAGTATTGCATTAAGTAAAAATGTAGCCTACTTATTTCATGCTGTAAAAAAAATCCATGGACTGTGAGGAATAAAGTAGGTAGAGACATTGAAGTAACATCTGGTGATAGTAAAGTCAGCTGTAATGTGCTGTCCTTATGGAAGATTTAGATAATCATAAATCATAATAGGTTTTTAAAGAGAGAAGTACCATCATGTTATTTCTTCTCTTTCTGTGCTCACAGTTTGGGTCTTGTTTGAGGTTTAATCACTAGAGGGCGCCGGACACAAGTGGGGCCTGTGTCAGGGTGTTTTTTGTCCCTGTTTAAAGTCCATACAGTGGGGTTGACATATTCAAAGACACGGTCTAATAGTGCCTATTAAGTGTAGGAAATTATTCCTTTTGTAAAGCTGCAGGAGAGGTGAATATATTTCAGTGTCGTTTTTCTGTGGTGTTTTAATGGATTTCACTATGACGTAGATATTATGTGAGTACCGTATGTTCAACAATTTGCCTTCCTCCTTTAATACTCAGCTGGTTCCTCCCTTCCTTCCCACCCTTCTCCACATTCTCTTCTTAACCACTGTCAATATTGTTTTACAGTGGATAAACTCATTAGGTTCCACACACAAACACACACACACACACACACACACACAACAACACACACACAATACACACAACACACACACACACACCCACACACAGTATGAGTCCCTATTACAATGTTGATATTAGAGTGTGGTTTTGAATTAAAGATGACCAGTCTAACGCACTGAAAAGGGATTTAGATTTACAAAATGTTTTCACTCCTTGATGAATTTATTCTTGTGTTGAAAGCAACTAACAAGGTTTTTAGCCTAATAGATGCCACCATGATGTGAATAATCTGTCTCTGTAGGGTGTCTGCAGTGGAAGTGAGAATGAGAATCGTAGGATGAGAGAAACCTGTATCCTCCTCCCGGTCACAAATCTTGTTTTCTTGCCCATTTTGGGACGGTCTCACGCAGTGTATAGCAGGAAGCAGAAGTAAAAGCCATTTCCCGCCATAAAGGGGAAAAAAGGAAACGAGATATAGAGGAGTGGTAAGAGTAGCCAAAGCATGAGAGGCAACGGTACGCAGATATCTGAGAGAAAATAGACCAAAGTGAGGGTTAAACAAGACCAGGAATTTCCAATCGCCAATCTCCAACCCAAAAGGACATAGTGACTGTCAAACACAAATCGGCGTTCAGTCATAGTTAGTGAAACATTAAAGGGTATGAGGCAAGATTGATTCTAAGTCATGTCATGTGATGGGCCTCCTTAATTTGTATACTCTTTTCAAACTTTTATTAAACTGCACACACCTTTACTCCGAGCTAGCGAACAGACAAGTTAGCGTGCTAACTCAGTCGCTTACGGAACAATGTCTCCATAGCTGTCTATATATATTCTATCAGTCTTTTGTGAAACAGTTCTCACTCAGACAGAGGAGGTTAAAACAAACGTTGACAGCAAAGCCAATAAGCAGAGAAGCCCCGCTCCACTTTGACCTTTCCCGTGGTTGCTTCCATCAAAAGGTCAACACTGTCAAAACAGCAGCGTGCTAATAATGGTGGAAATGTGTGTGTCAAAGTTCACCAGAGTTGAACATGGCATGAAACCAGAGATGGGCAAGAGACCCAGTTCTTGTTAGCCTGTTAGCCCGTGGATACTATTAATGGCTGCCATAGGGTTTGGCGAGCTTCGTTGTTGTGGTTTTGATTACTTTTGACAGCTTTAATTAAAGGCCTACTTCACCGGTTGGAATATGAAGGTGTACTGAACTCGGAGATCCTATGAAGTATAAATGTGCAAAAAAAATTGAAATCGGATCATCCTAGCCTGAGAAAAGGCAGAAAGAGTGGTTTATGGTCTCACTGTCTAACCCTATATTTCTCTTTCTGTGATTTCACAGATACAATACACCTTCATATTCCAACCGGTGAAGTAGGCCTTTAAGTACTTGCTAGTGTCGACAAGTGCTTAGAATATAGATGTTTCTTATTTGAGATTTTTATCGTCCCCAGTTTCTTTGCTACTGTCAAGGTAGGCCTATGACATGTCAGATGACAAAGTTTAATTAGCGTATAGCATCAATGTAGCTTAACATCAACTTGTGTGTGTTACTTGCTTATTTCACAGCAGGTAAAATAAGACGTCATGCTTTTAGAAGTCATTAGCTCTATGCAGTCTACAACTTAATATTTTGTAAGGATGATAAAGTATGAACTGCTTCACTTCTACTCAATACTGCAAGGAAAACCCTACAAGCCCATTGGTTGACATAGTTAAAGGTCCAGGGCATCACAACACTCACACTTCCCCATCGCACTCTCTCCCCTTTCTCTCGCCTCATCCACATTGCTGTTGGAAATTCTTCTCTAGATTAGTCTACAATACATTTCAAGTAGTGCGCTTAACATACACTGATAACACATAGCGGCGAGTTCCTTGCAACAACATCCAAGGCTGGGTGATTGTTTCTCATACCAGCAAGGCTGAGTTAAATATAGGATGTACAGACCAAGACATTATAAATAACCCCTGTCTTAGTGCTGTTAGACCCGAAAAAATACAGTCAGATATAAAAGTTGGAGAACAAGCTTAAAAGTTACTGAAGAAGTAAATATTGTGATAAATAACTGTCACCTACAATATACTTATGGTACTGATGAATTAAATGAAAAAGTGGCCAAGTTGCTATCAAGTCCCACTCTAACATAAAAGTGATATATCGCATCATAATGGACAATGCACTCCGATAAGACACCGGCTCACTTAAGAATTGAAAGTGATGTTAAAATAGCTTTCGTTCATGTTGCTATATTGGTGACATTCTCGCCGTGGCAAGAAACAATACGCTGCTTTTTTGGAAGACATGGACCCTTGAATCGTCCGATTTCAAACAACACCAAACGACCCCGAGCTGTGCCCATTATTTTGATCCAGACAATGGCTTAAGGACGCAGTTATATAAGGCCAATTTTTACGATAAGAAAATGGTCTTGTGCTTTGTTGAGTTTACAGATCCCATCCAGAGTATTGTGTGATTACATTCAGCAGAGACAAACAACAGATTTGTGTGACAGATGCAGCAAACAAAGGTTGTAAAGGTCTCGCTGTAGGCGGAACAACTCAAGTGTGACTCCCACCCAATACAATACAGCTTCTGTGATGGGTCTGCTTATTGCATTGCTATACTGAGGTCTCTTTTGTAAAAAAATAAATCTTGCTTTCAATCGGATAAGCTGATTAAACAAAAAGTACATATATATTTACCCTGGTGTACAAATGTGATACACCATCTGGCTAACGTTTCTTGTGGGCACGTGAGTTCCAATGAATGTGGATCCTTGGTCCTCCTCAGTTATAAAAACTTTGAAAACAAGTATGTTCTACTGTCACAGTACAGTCCTCAGGGAACTGTATAACACTTCAAACATCACAGCATTAAAGCTTGAGTAGAAACATTGGCAGATGTGGATGTGTATAGCCAAACCTTGGGGGCTTTCTGGCGACGGTTAAAGACACATTCCTGGATTTTTCTTTTGTGTTAACAAATCCAAATACCTCCTCTCCCTGTGCAATGCTAATATTTTGAAAAACCCAACACCGAACTTGGCCTCATGCTTCTATAAACGGCGGCAGATAAAGTGTCTCCCAAATGGTAAACAGCACGGTGTGGTTGCATTGTTGTGCTTGTTCATTGTCACGGATGCTGATATGAAAAGCGAGCCCTATTGATTCTGGAATACTGTGGGAAGGTCGGCATTGTTATGAACCTTAATATCTCTTTTACGCACACAGGCACACATAAACACACATTAACTCACACACACACACATTGAATCACAAATTCCTTCGCGTCCCAGAGGAGTGCATACTGAAGTACTTTGAGTGTTGGCAGTCAGTGAGGAAGCAACCCTGGTCCTCCTCCCTGACTGCTTCCTAGTATTGTTGCTACATCCATGTCCATGTGTGTGTGTGTGTGTGTGTGTGTGTGTGTGTGTGTGTGTGTGTGTGTGTGTGTGTGTGTGTGTGTGTGTGTGTGTGTGTGTGTGTGCGTATATAGGAACATTTTTAGTGCAATTTTGGGAATCGCACTAATGAATTGAGCATGTCCTCACCATGAAAATGGCTGAATCGGTTGTATTGACATTCCTAAGGCTCTCTCAGTAGCAAGGGCAGAGACAGCATGACATCATTGTATTGGGGGAAAGTCCGTGTACAAAGCATATGAGATCGTTATGAGACTTTATGGTTTCCAATCTGTCTCCTTCTAAAAAAGGCAATGGTACTTTTTTTCAACTGTCAATGTGATCTTTCCATAACCCTAAACCTATATGAGAGAATTTTAAAAGCACTGGCAACTGCATTACACCAAGGCTTCTGGACACTACTCAAACCATGGTCCCCCAACTGACTATAAGAGTATAGAACCTGCTGATGGAGGATATAAAGCAAAGCTCTTGGCCAGATGGTTGTACATGTTTTTTTCCCTTTGCAGTTGCTGATCCTACACCTCTGTCTGGTCATTGTATGTGTGTGGAACATCTGGACTATATTCGATCAGAACTAATACACTTCAAAGGGGCTGCTCTAAATGCACCCAGGAGACTCTGAGAACAGACTGAAAATATGAAGGTCAAAACCAGGCGGTCCAAGGCACACTTTAACAAGATGTTATACATCCAACTAAAGGGATTTTCATGTTTAACCTACAAGAAAATAGCAACAGAATATGGTAGATGTATAAATCCAATTGCTTTTTAATCTTATCTGAAAGTAATCTAGATCCAAACCTGCCCTTTTGAAAAAACTCCTTTTCCATCTTATTTGAAAAGGAGTTGATTCCTATTATGAGTCTTTAAGTTGTGTATCCTAAAACAAGTTATTTTTCTTTACAGGGCAAGCAAAGTCATGACTAAAGACATACTGTATGTTCTGTGTTGGCAGGCTGGAGTCTGACATCGGTACACTGGAGGGTGAAGAGTCTGTGATATCAGCCAAAGAGCAGGTTCTACGGGAACGTCTGAGAGAGACGGAGCGCTCCATAGAAGACCTGCAGAAGGTATAAGATCATGACCTGTCAAAACCTGCCAAGAGCTAACAGATCGCTGACTTTAATAGACTGCTAACACTAATATCAACATGGCAAAGCTGTCTACCATTAAATAAATGAGATTAATATGGTTGCTCTGTCTTTACTTAACAGAGCATTATTTACTTGCATTGTAAAACAATGATTAGAAATGCACTTGAATGCTGATTTTGTTGGGCAGAACTAAATAATTATTTAGTAACATTGAATTTTCAAACATTACAGGTGATTTTTGAAGCAGTGAAAGGATACAGTGTATACTCTGGCATTGTTTGACTAAAGGGCGTTAAAGTGGCAAACAAGAAAAGACAGAAAATAATGTTTGATGTCAAAATGTGCCCAGACGAAAACAAGGCTCTGAAATATTATCTTATTATTTCATATATTCTATTATAATTAGTTTTAATGAAATATAATGTGTTCAATCAATCACTCTGCTTTGGCTCATGAATGCTTTCTCCTGTCTCTCTCTTTCAGAGTCTGATGATGGAGTCCCATGTTGGAGGTATGAACGATGAACACACACACACACACACCACACACACACACACACACACACACCACACACACAACACACAGACAACCCCAACAACTCACAAACACACCTCATTATTGGGGATGGCGTCCTCCTGCAAGTTATTGTTGTTTCCGAGCAGTGGTGTCCCTCTCTTTCTATTTGTGTATGTGTGTATGTGTGTGTGTGTGTGTGTGTGTTGGGGGCGGGGGGGTTAGTGGTGGTGTTGTGTTGTGTGTGTGTGTGTGTGTGGTGTGTGTTGTGTGTGTGTGGGTGTGTGTGGATAATAGTCTCGCTGAGGCAGGAGAGATGCAGGCCAGAGCATGCTTCTGAACCCCCAAACACACACACACCTCGCCCACACAACATAACAAACACACATAGACATATATGTATATCTGCACTGCGACACACACACACACACAATCACACGCACACAGGGCCCGGCTCAGCGAGACTATTGAAGCTCACACACATACAAGGCCATGACTCTGCAGCCTGCAGTCGCTGGCTTTATCTCCCCTATTCACCAGCAAGCCCTCTAAGCCCCTAAAGCATTGTTTCTGCCAAACTCAAACCCACACACACACAAAGCAGTTACAAGTACACAAACATGTACACACACACAACACACACACACTAAAACAAACACACACAGCAGTTACAAGTACACAAACATGTACACACACACACACACACACACACTCAAACAAACACACAAAGCAGTTACAAGTACACAAACACACACACTTCTGCTGCATAAGCACTGAACCTCAGGGGTGCTAGAGTTGCAGTGGACAAGTGGACAGAAACAGAGAGTTGAGGCAGGTTAGATGGATAAGTGTGTGTGTGTGTGTGTGTTGTGTGTGTGTGTGTGTGTGTGTGTGTGTGTGTGTGTGTGTGTGTGTGTGTGTGTGTGTGTGTGTGTGTGTGTGTGTGTGTGTGTGTGTGATAGGGGCGGGCAGGGTCATATTTAGGGTGTGGTTAGTTTCTCTGTTGGGGGGGGGCTGAGCTGTATTGTGTGTGTGTGTGTTTTGTGTCAAGGTGTGGTTACAGATCACTGAGGCGTACTTGTATATTGTGCATGTGTTGTGGCATGCGCCTGGTGAATGAGCGTGTGTTGTGTGTGTGTGTGTGTGTGTTGTGTGTGTGTGGTGATGTGTGTGTGTGTGTGTGTGTGTGCATGCGTGGCTCTCCCTCACAGCGGCCCTGTCACGTCCCCTCTGACCATGTGTCATTTCCCCTCCTGTGCTCCTGCTCACTAGATACCAGCGGCCGCATGTCCGCGCCTCCCTCGGACTGCACCGACCCCCTCAGCCTGGCCTCGCAGCCCCGCAGCGGACCGCCTGAGCACGCCACACCAAGACCTGGTAAGACAAGAGAGAGGAGGAGAGGAAGAGGGTGAGGGAGGGCAGAGAAGAGAGAGGGAGGGAGGGAGGGAGGAAGGGAAGGGTTTGGACCGCAGCCAAGATGGATTAGAACCAGGACAGACTCACGCGCACATGGAGGGTTGGGACAGGGCGCAGACACGCACACGTTGGCACAAAGAGTGGAGCCCAATCTCATACTGGGACTTCAGGAGTTTACACATCCCGTGTGTGTGCTGAGAAAAATACGTGAAACTCATTAGGACATTACGCACAACCAGTGGGTTTTCGCACAATATAGTGAATAAAAAAAAAACTGGGACTGGATCATTATTTGAATGTTTGAATTGACTTTGAGAATGTCTGCCATCTCTAAGTCAGCTCAAGTTCATTAACTTTTGGCAAGGCTACAATTCACAATGTAGAATTAAACTAAAATAATTTTTTGTCAAAACAATTAAATAAAAATATGACGATTTACTGGTAGACCTACAGTATTTTTATGAGAAAATGCTGAAATAACAGGTAGCAATATTCAAATTATATAATTATTTTTTATTAATATTCATAATTTTAGTCTCCTTGATAGTCTTATTATATATTTGTCTTAGATTAAGCATTAGTTTGTACTGTAGTATCAGTATGTTGTGTATATCATTATCAGCTTTAGTTTGGTACAAGCGGGTGATAGTTTTACCCTTTCAGTATTTGTTTAGTCTAGAGGTAATTGCGATATAGTTTCTATCTCTAAAAGTTCGGATTGTGAAGGGTAATCTCTCTGTTCTAAAATGTGAAATGATAGTAAAGGGAAATCTGTTCGAAGTTGGTGCTGAGTTCCTTAACTTACATGTTTGTTCCATTGTGCATTTGTGCTGCTGACTTTGCAGTCTTTACAAAATAAAAGGTCAGCTTTTTGGGGCAGCGTGATGAAGTTAGACAGTTGTGCATTATGCCTTATCCCCAGGGAAATTAAGCCTCTACTGAAAAATGTATCGAGTGTAAGAACATAATCCTCAGGTATGATCTATCAACTATTATTTAGTCTAAAAACTGAAAATATACTTAACTGCAGAAACAAATGTTTGGTATAATCATTACAATAAGTATTCGAATGTCAACGTGTGAGGAGAAATATAAAAAAAAATTCTTGCCGTTTTCTTAAATATTTACAGGTCTTTCAGATAAGGCAGTGAATATAAAGTAGTTGCCAATTATAAAAAAAATATTATTTTTCGCACAGGATCCTGTCAGTTTAATGTCAGTTTACTGAAAAGTATCATCTCTACTTGTCCTTAGATTAGGCCACAGTGAAGTAAAGTGTTTGGAATGGTTTCTGGTTCACTAACCTGCATCTGTGGTTTGCATCTCTCAAGGTTAACGTTAAGGTCATGTTTGTGCTTTACTAATTGCATAGCAGTTTGAATATTGTAGATATCAGTTTGTCTAAAGAACACTGTGTGCTGATCCTCACACTTTACTCCCTCCACCTTTTCCTCCCACTACCCTTCCCCTTCACTTTTCCTTCCCTCCCTCCTCCCTCCTCCTCCCCTCCCTCCTCCCTCCTCCCCCTCTCATTCACTCCCCCCCCTACCTCCCTAACAGCAATGTTCGCCATGGAGATCAGCGTGCAGCACGACCCTCAGACCGGCGAGCAGCGCGTCCTTTCGGCCAACCGCGTCAACCCGGCGGAGGCGTCGTCGCGCGGCATCAAGGTCTTGACGACGGCCGCAAAGTGGTGTACGAGGTGTCCTCCTCTGGAGGCGTCTCCACCACCCCCAACCCCTCTGTGGAGAACGGCTGGAGCTCTGCGCAGGTGGACCAGCTCATCCAGCGCGCCGCCAGGCCTTCCTCTGGGCAAGACGGCCACAACAACAGGGGCCAGGTGACCGTGACCCCGGCTACAGCCCAACCACAGGCCTACGGTTCCCCGGCATCAGCAAACTACGACGACCTGTCCCCTCCCTCCTGGCCCCTCCATCCATCCCCTCCAGCCCCCCGGCCCAGGTCATCCTCCAGAGGGAGACCCGGCTGGGCATGATGCCCCCGTCCTCTGCACCATCCGCACCGATCACCACCCAGCCTGGCGTTACATCACACCCAGGCAACCCGGAGCTGACCTCCATGCCTCAAGCCAGCGTGGAGCACCCAATCACCATGGTGTTTATGGGTTACCAGGACGTGGATGACACCAGCGAGAGCAGGCGCCTGTTGGGTTTTGACGGCGCGGTGAAGGCAGAGGTGGTGC
This sequence comes from Ammodytes dubius, assembly GCA_026122265.1. Lineage (NCBI taxonomy): Eukaryota > Metazoa > Chordata > Actinopteri > Uranoscopiformes > Ammodytidae > Ammodytes > Ammodytes dubius. Next base: position 11,063,686 of record CM047524.1, read on the forward strand.
TGATCGACGAAGATGACGAGAAGTCTCTGAGGGAGAAGACGGTCACGGACATGTCCATCATCGACGGCACGGCGGCCGATCTGGTGTCGGGGCGGCCGGCCACCTCGGAGGCCGTCAGCACCGAGCTGTCGTCAGACGGCCGGACCCCTGACAGCACATCCTCTCCCAAGCCAACGACAACCCCTCTGCAGACAACCAAGCCAACTCCCCAGCAGCCCCGCCACCAGGTCTCACCCCCGCCACAGGTACAGACAAGAGGAAACGCTGCCAGTGCTGCCTCCTCATGTGACTGAATCTTCTACTCCCCTCTCTTCCAACCCCCTTCTTTTATTATTATTATCATTATTATTACCCACAACACCCCTCTCCTCCTCCTCTTCTCCTCCTCCTCTGTCTCTGGATGGTTACTAACAGAAGCACCTGCCTTCCTCCTACTCCTCCTCTGGACTCTGATGGGCTTGGCACACACACACACACACACACACACACACACACACACACACAACTATACACCACACACACACACACACACACACACGCACGCATACAAACATAAACACACACAAGCTATTGTCTGACCTTTGACTTTGTACTGAGTTAAGTTATTACCTCTTCATCTGTGCTCTGTCGTTTGCCCTCTCTCAGTCAACATGGGATCTCTACCCCCTTTCGCATTCTGTCTCCCCAGACAACACAGCATATTACGTGCATTCAAATTAAGCATTTTACAGCTATAGTGCGGAACTTTTTCATAAATGAATGTCGGTTACATTCAAGCCAAATGAGTTGACCCAAAGTTGATTAAGCCTATCAGCTCCTATCAGTTGATTCTACTGCTAAGAAAAAACCTGGACGTACAGCAGAAGGTGTAACATCGCGAATCACAGAAGGCTTAACTAATCTAGATGCGCTAATCAGTGTTGTTGTAATTACTCAGAATACCTCATGGTTGCAATAGAGGTTACGCACTATACCTTCAATGGTAAAAAGGTTATATACAACTACTCGCAGTGGTCAGTAAGACTTTACGAACAATCAGTCACTTTGCCATGCTGTCTTACCAAACAGTATGTCTTGTCTGGCTCTATAAGGACAATCAACCAGATCATCACCTTCAATAAGCCACTCTATTCAGCCACTTCCTTTTTCTCTCCACTCCCACCTGCTTGACAGATGCTCTCCTATTGTTCTCTTCCAAACACACACAGACAACCTTTAAAACACACACACACACACACACACACACACACAACAAAACACACCACACCACACACACACACACACACAAACTCAGACATCCCGCCCCAACTTCCTTGTGCAGACACAGAGGAGGGAACTCGTTGCCTTGGTTTCTTTACGTGCCTCTTCATTCTTCCACATTGATAGTCCTAACAAAAAAACTAAAAAAAAACTAGCGATAATTAGAACTGCTATTAGACTTTTATTTCAGTTTGCTGTTGTTCAATGATTTATTTTGTTTAGTTTTGAAACTTTAAAAAGGCCAATGAATTGTTGGGGCGCCTGAAGTTCTTGACACTGTAGTTAGCATTAACAGAACTCTCCTCTCTCTCTCTCTCTCTCTCTCTCTCTCTCTCTCTCTCTCTCTCTCTCTCTCCCCTCTCTTTCTCTCTCTCTCTCTCTCTCTCTCTCTCTCCTCTCTCTCTCGCTCTCTCTCTTCATTCTGTCCAGTGTCCACTAACTCCAGCTATTCCACTGCTGAGGTCATTTCCTCCTATTCTAACACTTCCTAACTCAGCAGCCAATGAGAAGCCGTCGAACACCTTTTTGGCAGCCAGTAGGATCTATATACAGCCAACCTTTTTCCAGTGTGACTAAAAGGCCCCAGAACACAGGAAGCTATAACGGCAGCTTAACGAGTACACTCTGGCAGCCTAGGAACATGTATTTCCCGCCTGTGAAAACAAACATGGGTTACCACCACTAACAGTCAGGGGCACAACGTTGTGAATACTGGATTTTTAACAATCACTACCATGTTACTAAATTACAACAGCTGTGCTCAAATGAACCTTTTAGAGTAAGATTGTGTGCTATTCATGTTTCATCTTTTTTGTCCATTAAATTCACTTTAATCGCTGCAGAAGACCACCAGGTATCGATTATGCTCTCTACAATTCCAAGAGGCTGAGACCACTGCCAGCTCTCGCTGTAGTTCCCAACCAGGCCCTCGTTTACGGGTGCTACAAATTAATGTGGCCTGGGGCGTCATTAACACATCATGCATAGTATAACACTGTAGGCTCTCAAAAAAACAGTAGTCCTTCTCTCATCTGCTGCATGCTAACAGGTGCTCTGGAAAATGTTTTGCTTCAATTTGAGTGTCTTTGATGTACTGTGAAAAAAGTTTTGTAAGTGACGGCACTTGCGGCTCAAGTGTGTATGGATTGGACTTGATGTCTATCCAACCTGGGACTCTAATATTATGAATTGACTTCAAAAGGATTGTATTCACATCATGAACATGTCACTGACGTAGAATGACCTGAAGCCTAAAAAAAAAAAAAAAAAATCGGAGTGTGGTACTCTTGCTTTCTCTTCAGTCATATGTTGTATAGCTTAACTGGTCCCCTGGCCATAAGGTAAATAACATCTCTGAACTGTGTATTTACTCTGATAATAGTCATGAAAATTCAATACAAGAGAAACAATATTCCTTATAAGAATACAACCAATCAGAATGTTCCCAACATTTAAATGTCCTCACATGGCTCTGTTACATCTCCCAACTCTAAACCCTTGTGTCGGTGCAGAACGGTAGGGCTGCCTTCACACGGATGCTGTAGTGTGATTGGTCCCTGCTGCTGTCAGTCAGGCCCATTGGGGGTCTAGTTTCCTGTGTAGATAAAGAATGTAAATATGCTCTATATTCTATTTAGCAATGATTTTATTTTCCACATCTATATAGAGATCTAGAGATTATTATTTATGGGTACCAGACAGCGTTCTGATGCCATGTCACGACTGTATGAGTGCACAAAGCACAAGCGTTGTATATTTTTCATTCTCTAACTTCACTGCTTTGCTGTGTTTAACCTAATCTCACTATTAACCCCACACGATGTTGTCCCCTTCTACAAGTCACAGACGTGCTACAGTTCGGCCTTGAAGGGAATCTGAGGATCTTAATATAACCATACCAATGGATTTGTATGGCAGCCAATGGGATACAAATGACTTTCAATTTGCATTACTGCTGACCATCTTCCAAGGTTTTTACATTGACTCCCTGTAGGCAGTCATTGGTTTACATGCATTAATGTGAAGTAGGGAAAAAAAAAATCAAAAAATACTCCTGTTAAGTGTACCAAGATTGGCCGAGATATATTCATTGCTTGACTGTTTGGTTTTAAAGATTGGGGAGGCTATGCAGAGAAGTGTGTTCTTGAGCGTGTGTTGGCCCATATGTATGATGCTCACTCATGATGTGCAGCAGAGCAAACAAGCACTTACTCTATGTACCTACAAAAAGAAAATGCAGTCACAATCTAAAAAAAAATAACATTTTAAAAAAGGAGAAAAGAGTAAACCTGACCAATTCATGTGTGTGTGTGTGTGTGTGTGTGTGTGTGTGTGTGTGTGTGCGCGCGCGTGTGTGCGTGCGTGCGTGTGTGTGTGTGTGTGTAATGCAAGGAGCTGTACATGAACAACAGACATGTGGAGTTTACCAGCCCCACTGCCACGCCTGCAGTACTCTTCTGACTCTGTAGAGGACTCTCTTTTTCTTGTCTGCCTGCTCTCACGGTTGTATGGACTATTAAAACAAAAAAGGAGCCATTTTCTATTGTTCACTCTCTCTCTCTCTTTCCTTTCATGACAACTCACTCTTTCACATTCTCTCTCTCTCTTTCTCTCTCTGATGTCTGTATCCTCTCTCTATCTTTGGTCAATAAAGCTGAGTTTCTCCAGTGCCCCCCTGCCGTCTCTCGCTTGTTGTTCTTTCCATCTGTCCCTAACCTTCACTTCTTCATTGGCTGCTGACAAATTAGACCACAAGCTATCCTTACTGCACCCCTATCTGTTATAATACCTACTGCCACTAACAAGCACACACACACACACACACACACACACATTTTAAGCTTAATTTAAGGTGATATCAGAAGTCACATCAGATCGTTAAAAGGATTTATTTGGGGAAGATGGGTTTTTTTCTGATTGATTGATTGAATTTATTTCAGAAATATTAAAAATACAAAACAAAATGAAAAGTATGAAAATACAATAAACAAAAATTAATGGGTTCCAATAGACTATTACAACTTGTGTGCTATGACTCTTATAGGGTTTACACAAATACTAATTCCAAACACAGATTTAAAAACATGCAGTCAGGTTGAAAGAAATTAGAAGAGGAAGCAGACAAACACTCCAATAAGAAATTCTAGTCACACAATTATCTTGTAGTATGTTTTTGATTAAAATAAAAAAAATATTAGATTAATGTATGTAACCCGATCAACTATTTATTTATTTATTTGTTTATTTGTTTATTTAACAGGGACAATGCACAGCACATAAGCAGTGCCAGAGTTAGCTATAAGCTAATTTTCATCTGTAGTCCCTGGACAGGAAACAGAGTAATACATCTCTTGACTGACTAGAGTAAGACTAAAAGGTGCATGGTGAGTTGGAAATTAAAGCCAGGGTTACAGAATTCAATAAAAAAACTATACAGCCGGCTGATTAAAGGATTACCAGGATGTAGAACACTGACTGAATTAGTTATATTTACTCATATAAAAATCTCTCCCTGTGAGAATGAGTTAACACGCTGCAAAAGAAAAAAGAAATGAATAGGTAGCACAATTGCAAAATACTGACTACGTTTACAGATAGGAGAAAAAAGGGGGTAGCAAGTGTACAGTAGAAAGAAGCTAGATAAATACAAAGACAGATCAAACTAGATAACCCTTATGCCCTGGTTGTTGCAGGAGCCCTGAGGCAACCCCCCACCCCTCCCCTAGTATCAATAGTGGGTACTGCAAGAAGAAGGCATGCAACAGCAGCACACCATCACTCACTGCATGCTCACTTATCTAACTGCACTGATAACAGTTCACTGCAACAAAACAGAGAGTACAGAAAAGAGTGATTGAGGTGATACGACCTTCCACACTAAAGCTCTCACACATGAATGAGCCTCCCACTCATTCAAAAGCACACTGCGTGAACGAACACGGGCCGAGGTCGCAGTGTGATGTTCAATGACTTATACACATAAACATTTTCTGAAACCACAGATTGTGTTCAGTTTAAAACCAGCACAGCACAGTTTGATAATGTGCCTCTATCTCGGTTTGCCAGGATTTATTATTCTCATTTAACACACACACACAATGAGATGAAACGGAGAGCAGCACACAACATGACACACTCTTCATAATACAAGGTGAAAAATGATTATATTGAATGGAGACGTCATGACAACCAGCATCTGAAAACAGGGCTAGCATTTAGGCCACACACACACACACACACACACACCCACACAGGCACACTTCCTGAGGATGGGTGTGTTCTCCGTGATAATGAACACTAATTGATTTATCTTAAGACAATGACAGCCTGGCGTCTTTTGACAGAAACCATGACTGTGTGTAAATGATTATGACTCTCACGCACACACACACACATACACCAGAGGCTGATTATACTCGTGTCGGGGGTGGAAAATATGTACCATTGTTAGCATGCATCGTAGCCTTAGGTCTGCTCCTGAGGTGATGTCGCTTAAGGGAAGTGCAGTAATAAGAATCATATAGATATGTTCTGCTCTGATTACACAGCTTCTACTCTGAAAACTATCACCATAAGTGGTAGTAGATATGAGTTAAAGGTATTAAATACTGTTAGTACTATTCCTACTATGAGTGCAAGGGGAACCATTCAGATCCTTTAAAAGTAACAACAACACTTACAAATAATAAGTAAAAACAAGACGCAGAATGGCCTGCTTCAGTGTGATGTTATTTGGTATACATAAACAATTATGGTAGTAGTATAACTCATACACTAATGTTTAAAAAGCATTCCTATCTTGCATAGCTTCACCATAGCTTCGAAAACTAATCATGTCTTTTCTTATACCTATTTAATCTAACTACTAACTACTAACTTTATCATGCAGTGATGGAGCAAACATAATAATCTGTAGCTCTGAAATGAACCAAGATCAAAGTACAGCAAGAGAGCAGTTATGGATTTATTACTGCATCTAAGCGATTCAAATGCTTGAACATGGAAAACACTTAATTTACAGGATTACATATTACAACGTGTTGGGGCTTGTTAAGCTCCTTTTAAAACTATTAGGCAACTAAAAAAGGGTCTGTTTTTTCTTAGTTCATAAAATGTGAATAATGTGGAGGCCTACTCTTTCGTTTAGAAAGACAGTACATTAACATAGAGATAATGGGTATACTCTGGAATATGCGTAGGTCCCCTGCATGTGCACAATGAACATGAAAGAAGACGATGATTACCAGAGACAGTGGTTATTATTAATGGCAGTGGTAACAATTACCTCCATTTTTTGTTTCATCACAGGCAACGGCCAAACATCTGGGGTTACCATGACAACAGCAAATGGGTATCAAGGTCCCATTCCGAGCAGACAGCCTCACACTGCCTTGGTGAGTTGTGTGTGTGTGTGTGTGTGTGTGTGTGTGTGTGTGTGTGTGTGTGTGTGTGTGTGAGAGTGTGTATTTTCTGTTTATCTAAGGGACTACAAGGACAACAACTCACACATCTAATTTCATTATCAGAAAGCTTTGTAAGACATCACTAAAGTAAGGGCCTACACCGCTGTGCTTCCTGCCAGGAAACCTTCCATGGTGTGCTTACAAAAAAGGGACTATTTGTTCATCTTTTTTTGCCGGGGATGACAACAAGCATCAATTGTACAAATGTGTTTGAATGCCTCTCACTGAAATGGTGTGTGTGTGTGTGTGTGTGTGTGTGTGTGTGTGTGTGTGTGTGTGTGTGTGTGTGTGTGTGTGTGTGTGTGTGTGTGTGTGTGTGTGTGTGTGTGTGTGTGTGTGTGTGTGTGTGTGTGTGTGTGTGTGTGTGTGTGTGTGTGTGTGTGTGTGTGTGTGCAACCCTGTCTCATCAAATTACGTTCCCAGAGGACTATTCGGCATTCTCAATTACGTTTGACCATTTACGTATTTTGTCCGTGATTACGTTTTTATGAACATATTCGGCATTCTCAATTACGTTTGACTGAAAAACGTATTTTGTCCGAAATTACGTTTATATGAACATATCGCAAACAAGTTCGTTCTCAGCCTAGAGCTGTTCAGGATGCTCAATTACGTTTGGCTACAAAACGTATTGATTACGTTTTAATAAACATATCGCATACATTCGTTCTCAGCCTATTTTTTGCCATTTATTTACCTCTAGGATTATGTTTGGTTGAAGTGTGCATTGTCTAGGCGGCTGCCTGAACTACAGCGCTGCAGGAAATTAATATGTTCCATAGATATGTTCACGTTTCTGCATTCATTCATTCATTCAAACAAACTGGTGGAGGCAATCGACGTTCCGACATGGCCACGCCCCCTTTGGGTGGAAAACAAAGCGATTTTGACTATAATGCAAAAAATTGCGGTCCAAAACAGCACAAAAAGAAAACGATCAGAGGTAAATAAGTTACAATTTGACCGACAGACACAATGTTAAGATCCTTTACAACTACTCTGCCAGCTAGATAACGTTAAACTAGACTACGGAACTACACAGGGCTGCAGGGAAAATAGGGTGACGTCAGACGCACGCCCCTCTACAAACCAATCAGTATCGAGGAATGCTAAACGAGCCTATCGGCAGCCCTGAGCTAAAAAGATTTCTAGCGAGACCTATGTACTTTATTTTCATAATCCTGATATTGCGAATTCATATGATCTGTCTGAAGTCTGATAGGCTAATTCTCAAGAAATGTTCGGTACACAAATAGGCTACGTGCCAAGCTGTTGATCAACTGGACACAATCAAAGATAGCACACACACACACAGCTGACAAGAGCGCTCCCTCCCTCCCTCTACCCTCCGCCGAGTTTTTTTTCCCAGAGCAAATTTTTGAAGTCAAGGCTTATCATGGTGACACAAATACGTCACACTTCAGCTAGTAAGTGCATAAACATATGTTTTGAAAACATATCTAGCGAGAAATACATCAGAATATCATTATATTCGGTAATTGGGAGTATCTGATCTCTATTTGGTTAGTTTGCTGACGTGTTTACCACCGTTGCTATGTAATCCTACATTTCCCATCATCCTTTTTAGGGCTGGGTGGACCCGTTCGACTCCTATCAGAGTGTCTGCCGATTCAGGGCGCATTCCATTTACAATTCAGGGCCTCCGCCGTAAAACCACAAGTCAGACATGTTCACACGGCTGACACTTCCGTTCTGCCCCATCATAATAAAAAAAACTTAACAGGAAGTAGGTTACATTATTCCCCTCCTCCGAAACGTCCCCGTTTCCACACAGAAACATCATAAGGGCCCTTAGGAATAATGGAACCACTTACAGAAACATGCTGCACTACCAAAAAATTAATAAAATAACTTGAATTGAACACATTCTTTATAGGCCTAAACCTTAAAGCATGTAGGCTCATTGTAGCCTACCCACTATTCTAGGGAAACTATTTCTGTAAGAAAAATGTGTTTTATAGCCTTTGTGGTTGTATAATTTAAAGCTTCTGATCAAATATGTGGCGGATTATACATGAAATTATAAAACAATTAAATGTACAGTTTAAAATGTCATTGAATAGGCTTCTTGAACTTACTAAAGCAGTACTCTACAATGTGTGTGTGTGTGTGCGTGTGTACGTGTGCTTGTGTTGTGTGTGTGTGTGTGTGTGTGTGTGTGTGTGTGTGTGTGTGTGTGTGTGTGTGTGTGTGTGTGTGTGTGTGTGTGTGTGTGTGTGTGTCACATCTGAAAGTATTTGGAAGGAGTAGGCCAGTTACTCAAATGGGAGTAGTTTAAAGATTGCTTTATTCATGATTTTGACCTTAAAAAGGTAGAATTTTAGGCAGTCTTATGAACAGTGCTTAATCAGTGTTTGCAGCATATGCAGTTGACTCAGTATATTGTCCCCTGTCTTAATGGTAAGTGGTCTTGAGGGCGGTTTGTCCACCACACACTTGGCATGATATACAGGTGAAATTTGAATATCGTGCAAAAGTTCATTTATTTCAGTAATTCAACTTTATAGGTGAAAATAATATCTTATACAGACTCATTACATACAAAGTGAGATATGTGAAGCCTTTATTTTTTATAATTGTGATTATTATGGCTTACAGTTTATAAAAACCCCAAATTCAAAATCTCAGAAAATTAGAATATTACATAAAATCAATAAAAAAAGGATTTTAAATACAGAAATGTCGGCCCTCTAAGTATAATCATGCATATGTACTAAGTACTTGGTTTGGGCCCCTTTTGCATGAATTATTGCCTAAATGCGGCGTGGCATGGATGCTATCAGCCTGTGGCACTGCTGAGGTGTTATGGAAGCCCAGGTTGCTTTGATGTGGCCTTCAGCTCGTCTGTATTGTTGGGTCTGGTGTGTATCATCTTCCTCTTGACAATAGTCCATAGTTTCTGAGTTCAGGTCAGGAGAGTTGTCTGGCCATTCATGCAGAGTAATACCATGGTCAGTTAACCAGTTACCAGTGGTTTATGGTACCATGGGCAGGTGCCAAGTCGCTGGAAATGGAAATTGTCATCTCCATAAAGCTTGTCAACAGACAGAAGCATGAAGTGCTCCAAAATCTTCTGGTAGATGGCTGTGGTGACTTTGGACTTGATAACACAGTGGACCAACAGCAGCAGATGACATGATACCTCAAATCATCACTGATCCAAATTAAATGTTGCGTTTCATTTGGAAATCAAGGTTCCACAGTCTAGAGGAAGAGTGGAGGGGCACAAAATCCAAGGGGCTTAAAAGACCACTGTCAAGTTTCAACAGTCAGTGATGATTTGAGGCACAATGTCATCTGATGGTGTTGGTCCACTGTGTTATCAAGTCCAAAGTCACCACAGCTGTCTACCAGGAGATTTTAGAGCACTTCATGCTTCTGTCTGTTGACAAGCTTTATGGAGATGCTGAATTACTTTTTCCAGCAAGACTTGACACCTGTCCACAGTGCCAAAACCACACGTAACTGGTTGACTGACCATGGTATTATGTGTTGATTGGCCAGACAACTCTCCTGACCTGAACCCAATAGAGAAACTATGGACTATTGTCAAGAGGAAGATGATACACACCAGACCCAACAATACAGAGGAGCTGAAGGCCACTATCAAAGCAACCTGGGCTTCCATAACACCTCAGCAGTGCCACAGACAGATAGCATCCTTTGGAAGCGCATTGTGAAGCGCCTTGTGACCCTGGTCTGTGAAGGGCGCTATATAAATAAAAGCTTACTTACTTACTTACTTACTTACATCCATGCCACACCGCATTTAGGCAATAATTTGTGCAAAGGGGGCCCAAACCAAGTACCTAGTACATATGCATGATTATACTTTATAGAGGGCCGACATTTTTGTATTTAAAATCCTTTTTTTATTGATTTTATGTAATATTCAAATGTTCTGAGATTTTGAATTTGGGGTTTTCATAAGCTGTAAGCCATAATAATCACAATTATAACAAATAAAGGCTTGAAATATCTCACTTTGGATGTAATGAGTCTATATAATATATTAGTTTCACCATTTAGGTTGAATTACTGAAATAAATGAACTTTTGCACGATATTCTAATTTTTCGAGTTTCACCTGTATTGATAAGAGATTTATTCTTGTTCTTTTCATACGGGCAGCGACATTCCACGTGTGTATCGCGCTGGACCTGTGGTGTAGCATTGGGCGAGGAAGCCTTGACAGCGCCCTGATTTAATCTGCAAGGTTAAGATCGCTCTATAACAGTTTTTCCAATGACTCTAGCCTATTTTGTTCAAACTGCCTTTGTATTTCAAATCTCTCAATTAGCACCTGTCACTTTCACATGGGCCTATTTTAATTAAATATTCAGATGATTCAGCAGATGCAAGGTGTGTCAGTTCTGTGTGCAGTTCACAGGACAGTTTACAGGGACAGGGAACAGGTGGACAGTAGTGTTCGGGCATGGTAGGAGCTACACACCTCTTAAATGTAACCAAGGTTGAGAGATTGATATGGATTTTGGGAGGACCAGGAGGATAGGCTAAGTCATTCCTGATACAATCCACAATAACTGCTGCTACAATGCCACACTTTCCCTATGGCAATAAATAAAGTACATTATCCATCTATAAGTCCATCCATCCATGCAGGTATATTTAAACAACGCCTATGCATATGGGTTCTGTATTATAATCTCTGAAGGACACACCTTTTGGTTTACTATTTCCACAAGAAAACAAATGAGCAAACAAAAAGCTTAATTTTCCATATTGGGCCTTCAAATTTATCAGAAAATCAACCTTGCGGTAAAGAACACCAACTGAATACATTGCTGGAAAGGTGCTAATGTTGAGAGTGTGAAGATTGTACAATTTTACATTTAAACACACCTACAATTCACCACCATGCTTTTGATTAGATTTAATTTATTTGCACAATAAAAACAACAAAGAACATTGGCCACAGAAATATAAAATATAAAACATTTTTTAAAAGGCAACATATTGTGCAGGTGAGATATATATATATATATATATATATATATATATAAAAAGTTGTGAATGATATCTTACTTCAAAGATCATTTAATGTAATACTGAAGAAAATAGAAGTAATTTAATCCACAAGGTTATGCAGAGGTAAAAAGACAAGCAAAGTGGGTATATGGTTGTAGTTGTCCTGCTTATTTATCTGTAAAGGCCGCCTACAACTCCTTATTCGTGATAACCATCAAACTACATCGTGCACATTTACTGAGTGACGATTGTGTTGCATTTCTCACAAACAACAATGATCATCTCACAACGATTTATGCTCTTAGTAGCTCAGGGCTGCCGCTATAGGCTCGTTTCGCGTCACGTGACATTCCTCGCCATTGATTGGTTTGTAGAGGGGCGTGCGTCTGACGTCACCCTTCCTCAGGTCGGCAATACGTCATCTAGACGGAACTCTCGTGGCAGTAGGCTACTCAAAGACAGCGCGATCATTCAAAATAAGCGTTATAGCTCAAATCTGCAATGTCCTGAGCTGTTTTGTGGTTTACAAAGTAAAAAACAAACATCATGGTTTTATTCCTTTGCCATGCCCCCAAAAATTCCCCTAAAGAAGGGCTGTATGACAGCAGGAAGCTCCCGGCTGCGCTCTGCATTCAGTGGGAGTTTGCTATCGTAACGAACAATTAGTTCACGTGTAATCAGCTTATAGTGACTCAGTGAGGTGAATATATATCCTACATCAGGGCATGATATCTCTGGCCAATGGGTCGGATCATTGAGCCAGCTTGATGCTGAGAGACTACACACATGGTTTTAGATTGATCAAATTAATCATTTATAAGTGTCTTTAACGTTATCTAGCTGGCAGAGTTGTTATAAAGGATCTTAACATTGTGTCTGTCGGTCAAATTGTAACTTATTTATCTCTGATCGTTTTCTTTTTGTGCTGTTTTGGACCGCAATTTTGCATTATAGTCAAAATCGCTTTGTTTTCCACCCAAAGGGGGCGTGGCCATGTCGGAACGTCGATTGCCTTCACCAGTTTGTTTGAATGAATGAATGAATGAATGAAGAAACATGTGAACATATCTATGGGACATATTAATTTCCTGCAGCGCTGTAGTTCAGGCAGCCGCCCAGACAACGCACACTTCAACCAAACATAAGCCTAGAGGTAAATAAATGGCAAAAAATAGGCTGAGAACGAATGTAGCCTATGCGATATGTTTATTAAAACGTAATCAATACGTTTTGTAGCCAAACGTAATTGAGCATCCTGAACAGCTCTAGGCTGAGAACGAACTTGTTTGCGATATGTTCATATAAACGTAATTTCGGACAAAATACGTTTTTCAGTCAAACGTAATTGAGAATGCCGAATATGTTCATAAAAACGTAATTACGGACAAAATACGTAAATGGTCAAACGTAATTGAGAATGCCGAATAGTCCTCTGGGAACGTAATTTTTATGAGATAGGGTTGGTGTGTGTGTGTGTGTGTGTGTGTAATAATGGATTGGATTTGTATAGCGCTTTTCAAGACAACCAAAGCGCTTTACGCTGTGTGCGTGCGTGCATGCGTGCGTGTGCCTGCCTGCATGCTTGCGTGCGTGCGTGTTTGAAAAAGTTCCAGACCACCCACTTTCTCATAACTCAATAGGAAAAGTAGATGTGAGGCACAAATCAAAGGGAAGAACAAGATAACCACAGTGCTGATATAATGGGAACAAGTTAGGACTGTGAGTTCTTCTTCTCAGCTGGAAAATGCCAGTACGTTCGAGAGTAGAATAAATTCAGGCTGTTTATTTTAATATGTATACAATTATGTTGAGATACTACATCCCAAAAAACTATACAGTCAGTTAATATCATATTGTAGGGAGGATTATTTTACTTTTCTTGAGAGCAAGAGCTGAAAATGTATGTGCTAGACTTCAGGCAGGTATATGCTTCTTCAACATTGTTTGTGCTGAATTCTATTGAATGGCGTACATGTGCCAGGGGGGACATGCTTGGAATACCTTTCAGTCCTATTGTTTCCTTTCTACAGGTGCATGGTTGTTCTGCAGTGTGCTGCATATGGCCAGATACAGTATCTCTATAATATCTGTATAGGTACCCATTCTATATTTATGGCACTCAGTGATTTTAATACGACTTCACTGTACTTTGTGGAATTTTTATCTGATATTAAATTTCTACACTTTTTTCTAATGGGAACTTATAATGAGACTGTGGTACTAAATATTACATTCATGGCTATGTTAATGCACTTTGTATCTACTATCAATTCACACAGTAGGATACTGTTATATTCCTAAAGGGAGGTGATCAGTTTTATAGTGCCCATAGGACTATTATTCCCATAATATGGTACATTTAATATACCCTTTATGTTGTAGATTTACTTATGCAGGCTTTTCTATATATTTGACAAACAGTTGCTCTTTCTTTTTGTAACAATTTTTCATTTGAGTAGCCTACTTAATCAATAATATGTTTATTTTAATATAATAACAGGAGTTTGTGTCCTTGACCTACTCTTGTTCTCGGTGGTGGAATAAGTATTCAGGTACATAAGACATAATAGGACATATTTGGAAGCTGAACATATCTGTGCTAGACTTCAGGCCACTGTATGTGCTTCCATATTGTTTATTTTTTCAAAAATTTTATTTAAGGACATTTATGCTGAGTTTGATTGAATTCGACATGTGCCAGGGGCAACATGATAGGTTCAGTTACATTGTTTCCTTTCTACATGTGCATGGTTGTTTTGCACTGTGCTTACGATGTCCAGATACATTATCTCTATAATGTGTTTTATAGGTACGCTACCCCTGGTATGTGTATGGCACGCAGTGAATTGAACACGACTAGACTGTAGGCTTATATATGGCTTTTTTTTCTATATCTGATAGGATATTTCTAACGGGACATAACTTAGTGGTAGGCCCTACTTAACTCTCTCATTTATAATCTCAATCTGAGCTAAAAAACCCTAATGACATCACTGGGGTTATTTATCTCAGACTTTTGGAAAGCCCTTTCAAAGCCACTGCAGACATTACAGACTAACAGCTGTTTTCACAGGTTGTATGGTCTACTCCTCAAAGAGTGAACTGAACCTTTAATTGAAGGCTAGCTACCTACTTAAGTAAGATGCAGCACTGGTGTAAATGTAGGCTATGGTTTACTTTTTACCACCGCCGCCTGTTCTCGGGTGTTCTGAGTTTGTTTTTGTTTCTTTGAAATTGCCACCTGAGCACATTTGAGGGAGGTGTAGGTGGGGTGACAGTGGTGGGGAGACAGAAGCAGGCTGGCTGGCTGGCTGGCTGGGCCGCAGTCGGGTCGTTCTGATGCTGAATAAATGAATGAATGAATGGCAGTAGGCTTACGTCGGTAACCTGATCCGCGCGAGGTCGGCCTCATTGTGCTCGCGCTGGCGGCTCGCGCTCTCTGATTGTCTCTGGAACAGGACAGAAAACACTCCCAGGACCTCGCGAGCCCTGCATTATTCAGCGCGCGTGCCTAGAAAAAAATAAAAGAGAGAGAGAGAGAGAGAGAGAGAGAGAGAGAGAGAGAGAGAGAGAGAGAGAGAGAGAGAGAGAGAGAGAGAGAGAGAGAGGAAGAGGAAGAGTAGGGGGAGGAGGAATCCGCCGGTTGGAAAAAGCTGGCGCGTAAAAAGGAGCTCAATGTCATCCCAGTCAGAGGCTCGTGCCGTTACCGTTATTTCTGCTGCTGAGCTCGCGGGCTCCGGGTCCGCTACTTCTCCACTTCTTTTCTTTCTCCAACGTCCCTCTGGCCGGTGACGCAGCAGCTGTGGACACGTTTTCCTAGTGTCTCGAGGTGAACGGGAAAAGAAGACAAAGCAAAAAAAAAAAAAAAACAAGAAAGGAGAAGGAGAAGTATCAGCCAGCAGGACGGTTACGCCTCCGTTTATTAACCTTAAATTAGCCGGTGTAAGGAGCTCCTGGGGATCAACTGCGCCGTGCCGCACACTGCAGCTCTCTCCACACACAGGTACATTGAATTCAAACAAAAGTATGCCTGGAAAATACAACAGAAATGTGTTTTTACTTAAGTTTTGGCTGGAGAGAAAACTCACAGGAAGGGGATGAAAGTGTAACCTTAGCTTACTTGGACGGTGTGTGTGTGTGTGTGGTGTGTGTGTGTGTGTGTGTGTTGTGTCGGTGCGTGTGGTGTGTGTGTGTGTGTGTGTGTGTGGTGTGTGTGTGTGTGTGGTTCTGTTATAGGCTTTGCTCTCCCTATGCTGGCGTTGTTGTCACTTTGCTGTGCATGTGTCTATGCAATCATGTGTGCTGGTTAATAGAAACACAGCCTGTAATCACACTGATTGAATTTAAAGTGGGGGAGGACACAGGATACAGCACCCTTCTCTCCTGACAGAGGGAGGGAGAGAGAGAGAGACCCAAAGGAGGTCAGTGGACCAGACCGCATGCTGCAGTATTGTCTCTCTTTTCCTCTCTCTCTCTCTCTCTCTCCTCTCTCTCTCTCTCTCTCTCTCTCTGCATCACTTTAACCTAAATCTAGAAATGACCTTAACCTGGTTTCATCATCATTACAGACGGAGAGATAATGTCCCTCATCAAAAGCCATTAGACTGTTGTTTCACTGGATTTTGTGCTCTGTACTCTCACTAATTCACTTCAACCTATCCATCATTTTGGTATCATAATGGCTTATGTTGCTGTGTTCAGAGATTAAGCCCCACCCCTACCAAAAAGCACTTATTGGTTGCATTGTAAAAGTGTAGTGCATAGGGCTTATTACTGTTTTAAAATGTTGAAAAGTAGAGGCGCTCACGACTGGTATTGTGTCACAGAGTAACAGCCAAACAAACCAGAGAGAAATAGCTGTTGTGTTGGAGTGTTGAAGGCAAACATACCTGAAGCCAGTTGTTTGTTTGTTTGTTTGTTTGTTCAGACCAGATTTTCTTGTTGTGAGTTTTCAGTCTTTCCTTTTGCCTGCAGCTGTTGCCAAGCAACTTGCAATTTTTTTAATGTGGACAAACATTGCTGCTGATTGTAATTGGCTCTGCATCAGAGGCATTTTTTTTTAGTTTAGACAAAGTACCTTGATCACAAATTAAATCGGATTATGTTTTCTCTCTTCTGTCAGTTAATGTTTCAGTTATTCGCTGATAAAACGAGCTGTACAGAGCCACATGATCCAATCCACTTTCTGTGACACTAAAAATGCACACTCATGGTGCAGAAATATTCTTGTTTAAAACAGCACCCCCCCCCCCCAGACACACACACACACACTGAAAGCTCTTTTTAATGAACTAGGTGAACCTTCCTGCTGTTTTCAGAATAGCCTACTATGTAAAAGCTGTTCAACTCATAGCTTAGTGACTTTGCTTGAGTTGCTGACGTCATTCAGGCAAGGCTGAATGCAGCTGACCAGCACAATACCAATGGATCGATTGAGGTCCCAGAAATCAAACGTGTCTGCCTCTCATTCGCTCTGTAAAGAGATGTGTGTTCATTTCTGGACTCGACAGCTTTTATTTGCTTTGCACACAGTCTACACAGCAGTGCCTGTAAGACAAGGCAAACACATCCACATGGCAAAGAAGGAAGGAGCAGGCAGAATCAAAACAGTACACATGCAGACATTGCTACATCCTCAATTCTTATGGACTTGTCTCATTACAGAGAGGGCAATCCGTGTGATAAATAACGATTTTCGTGTCGATTCTTGGGAGCTTCCACCAAATTTGCATCAGTAAAACAAGTCACAGATGTTCAATCGTGAAGCCACAGATGAAATATGGTCAGATTTGTATGTAACATGACGAACTTGAGGGACACAGTTGAGGGTGGAATTTTAAGTCTGTTTTTATTGGCCACACTCTATTTAGAAGAATAGCCCATCATCCGCGTTGTTCACTGTTTTGTTTGGTCACCATTTGAAATAACGAGCTGATTCTGGGAAAAGACAAAGTGAAGGCACCAAACTGCCAATTCAGAAAGAGTGTTTGCCAATACCTCTGCTCTGCTGGGCCCAGGGACAAAATCACAGCCAGCTCTCCATTTTGATTAGATAGCCAATGACAGGAGGTTACTGCCACATACTGTATGTACCAATGAGACAGTCAGTGCTTGTTAGTATAGCTCAGGGTTTGTGCAGTGTGTGTGTGTGTGTGTGTGTGTGTGTGTGTGTGTGTGTGTGTGTGTGTGTGTGTGTGTGTGTTGTGTGTGTGTGTGTGTGTGTGTGTGTGTGTGTGTGTGTGTGTTGTGTTGTGTGTCTGTGTGTGTCTGTCTGTGATGATGAAGTACATTTTCCACCCCCCCCCCTCTCAGCACCGTTGAGTGTGACAAGATTGACAGGGACAACAAAGTTATCAGTGATGTCTTCTTCCTTCAAACCTCTCCCTCTTCCCAGACACACACACAGACACACACACACACACACACACACACACACACACACACACACACACACACACACACACACACACACATTACCACATGTTACATAAGCTGTATGGTTGATGATGCTAAAACTCGTGAGCCAAGAGTACACAGGAGGTGGAAATGGGCGCAAGGTACCGAAAGAGAGGCCGACGCGATGACGAGAAACAATGAGCACAAGGAGAGTTAAAGGTGGGTGGTGCTGGTGTTGTGTGTTGTGTGTGTGTGTGGTGTGTGTGTGTGTGTTGTTGTGTGTGTGTGTGTGTGTGTGTGTGTGTCGGGGGTCATTGGAGCGTTGCGTGGAAGGCACAGGAGAAAAAACTTGAGGGAGGGAGGTGGAGGATGCTAGTAGGAAGTCTGTTTAGCGTCACACAGCTCAACGTGTTGTTGACATTAACTGGCTCATGGCCTTTCAATGGCCGATCTGCCGATGGGCTTCACTGGCTGTGTTCCAGGAAGAGAGTGATACTCCGCCTTGTGTTAATGGATGGAGTCCTAAACATTACAGTCAAATTAGCGCTGTTCAGATGGACAATACTATCATTGAAACAATATTGATAAGATTCATTGATCCAAAGTACCACAATGATTACATTTTTGTTTACCACATTAAGTATATTCAGTATTACTGGGACATTTCAGCGCACAGATGTAATGTGTGTGTTTATCAGCTGACAATGACTGGATAACATGAAAAACATCTTGTGTCTTGTGTGTCATTGGAAATCATGTGAGTGTCCCTAGGGCCAGCTATTAGTCTGAGCCGTGAAAATGATTCTCCCAGCATTTAAACAAAGCCCACCCCACCAATGTTTGTGCACGTCTGAAGTTGGAATTTTAAGTAGTTCGGAGTTTGAATGACACTTTGTGGCTATTTTTGTTTGGCCCACGGGAATGGATGACAGCTGAAAGTGATGCAGGAACACAGTGGTGCCTGTGTGGCTTTATTCATCATACCATTTTCTTTGAAAATATAGCTAAAAGAAGTCCCCTTGACAGAGTAAGAGAGGAGCAAATTTAAATAGATGAAGGCACTTTTTAAAACAATTGCCTACAATTATCTTTTCATAATCCTAAACTAAATACTGTGTATAAAAAAACTGCCATGTAACAGGAGAAGGAAATGTACAATAATCAGTGATAGAAATAGAGTTAGCGCTATGATTTGGTATCCAGTCAGAGAGGGTTTGATAAATATGGTTAGTATTGCCTGATACTCAAACTAAATTGCTAAAATTTTATTGTGTTATTCAGTCTAAATGTCTTGTCTGTGATTGATGATCAGGAATGACTGACATTGAATAAATGTCAACAGTGCAAACATGTACAAGTTAGGAGCCGCATAGCAGAATCAAAATTAAGGAACCTTATTGAATCCACGGTTCTTGGAAATTTGAAATACTTTCCAATTTGATGCCCATCCCACAGGAAGACGACTTCCTTATTCTAAATCCTTCCTGAAAAGCTCCATAGGGCTCAGCTATTTCTCTAACTCAGAACAAACTATTTGGTTTGGTGTATATCCTGAGGAACTGGCATATTATGTTAAGACTCATGTCACTTCAAAAAATGACAATGAAAGGAAAATATTTGAATGAAACACCCAACAAAGCCCAAGAGTAAATTTGTGTTGTCACATTCCATCTCAGAAGAGTTTTTTGTCCAGTGTTTCAGTATTTGTGTTCCACAGAGGAAGAGAACTGAGGGGATGCAGGAAACACAACAATACAACCCAGGCCATGTGATGGCCACCATTACACAACCTCCGCCACCCACTATTGTCCACCACATCCACCGGCTATTGTTGCACTCTGAAACAGAAGTTATTCATTTAACACAAAGCAAGGCATGAACCACCTGCTGCATAGCACAAATACTGGTGCGCAAACAGAAAATGATAACAAAAATCCAGGGAACAGCACATCATGTAGAAACATTCCTTTCACTGAACATTTCTGACTTTTTAACCCAAAGTAAAATTGGCCTATACTCCCCCCTGGATAAAGCATTTTCCCAAATGTGGAATGTTTAATAAACAAGAAACTGATTAAATGCTTAAGCAGAGACTTAATCTGTATAGTTCCGGGAAGTCAGGAGGGAGGTTGACCTCAAATGTCAGGGCTTCAATTCATAACACAGTGCTGTGTTTCGGTGGTGAAAAGCTGCACTGGTCTCTTGATCACATTCCAGCATTGAACTGGAATGTGAGAAGGCCATTTGGGCTTTAGGTGTGAGGGGGGCTCGGGGCGCCGACGTCTGTGCGCCTTTGTCGTTTTTTCTTTCTTTTTTTTCCTCGTGATAGTTGAGCCGCTGACCCTCAAAGACGAAGGGCATGTTTAGGAAGTGAGGTCATTTTGGCCGACTCTTACTTCTTCAAAGGTTCCATGAATTTGAAACTCACAAGACGAGAATGACTCACAGCCATAAAAGAATCAAAGACATGACTATATCTGTATGCATTGCCTCAAGGAAAAGAAAATAGGGCTGACAGATTTGCAGGCAGTAGTGCGGGATGAAGAAGTAATAGTCCTGCCCAGACCAGACCTTTAGGAAGAAGCTCAAACTTTTTTCAACCGTAAAAGCTCTGCTCTAATGATCATAGCCCCTCTCTCTCAGATGGATAAAACAGGTTAAGTTTTGGAGCTGAACAACAACAAAAAGTCAATGGATGTTATAATCAACAGGAGGATATGCACCTCAGCTCAGATATTCAATATACAATGTTGATGCTTCTGTGTTTCAAAATTATACTAAATAACTTCTTGATATTCCTTCGAAACAAAAAAGAAAAGAAAAGTACATATAGCACCAGGGTTTCCCGCAATGCTTTATGGCTTAGGAGGCCCCCTCAACAGTGCCAGCCCCCCCGCCTTGACTACCGACCGCCCGTTTCGCCCGTCAAAAAAAAAGTATGTTTACATAAGTTGTGCACTGCTACTGTCTTTGACCTTTGGAGAAATGTATTTATTTATTTTATTTTGAAAAGAGCATACTAGTGTTAGCCTACAAGTTTTATTTTTTGAATTTTCAATGCTGCTTTATTTTTAAACCATCAATAACCTCTGTATATAAAACAAATCGAGCGAGTAGACTTATAATAACCATTAATCTATTGCAGGCTATCACAACGCCATATTGTCCACAATAATCACACAACCCCACCTCCAACCAACCATCACCTTAACTTACAAATTTCCTGCGGGAAATACTGATAGCACCGATGGAAAACAGAGTAAATGTAAAGCCCAGACATGTCCTCTGTCTCAAGGCTGTTTTCTTCCTGTGTGAAGAAGCCTCCTTGGTCCGTCTAAATACTGCAGGTCTAATCAGCTGGTTTCTGGAAATAGCCAAGGTGATTAACACAATGCTCTTCTCACTGGGAAGCAGAGCAGAGCTTGTTAATGCAATAAGCACCCTGTTGAGGGTAAACCTCTCCCAAGTGTTAAACGTGCTCTCTTTGATGATTGGGAATAAGCTAATGCTATTGGTCTTACATAAATTTTCATGTGCCAATCAAGCTGTGTCAGCTATAGCCATGCATGCATTAGAATACTAGGATGGAATGTTATATACAGAAACAGTGCAATACTAACCTGTTACATGATTAATCAAGTCATTCCCAAGAAGAGTAATAAGGTCAGACACAATTCCTGATGAGGTCATTATTACTTTATTGTCATCACGTCTATTACATTTCAGTTTTTATTTATTATTATAGCGTCTTAGATCTGGGATGTATTCTAAATTTGTTGCAT
The DNA here is from genome assembly GCA_026122265.1 of Ammodytes dubius. Taxonomy (NCBI): domain Eukaryota; kingdom Metazoa; phylum Chordata; class Actinopteri; order Uranoscopiformes; family Ammodytidae; genus Ammodytes; species Ammodytes dubius. The sequence continues at coordinate 11,085,595 of CM047524.1, forward strand.
TTGACAGATTATCTTATCCAGTCACGTGTAGTGATAACAAGCCAACAAATTAGCTATTGCTGGCTGTGTTGTGTCATGGTAGGTAGGTGTGTCAAGCTTTCCAAACATAGCTAGATGCTATCCCAGTACGTGTTTTGCAAGTCACTACTAATCATTCTCCAAGCTTTGACAGTGTGTTTTAAGGCCATGCTGACTTTGGACTGCTACACTAATGTAATTGTTAGCAACATATTATCAACTGTTAGGGGTTTTGCATTGTTTGACTGGTGATGATATCAATGGAGATTGACCAAATTGCTACAAACACAAGTAAATCCATTGCCAACTAAAGAGACAGTAGCGATATATATTCTAAATTCTAAATATAACTGAAAGGAATTCCAGCAACCAGCAATTTATGAGTGACACTGCAAATGAATAATAATTAAAACAAAAATACTTTGCATTCATTATACTGCTTTTTCTACATGTTGTGTGAATGTAATGGCCTCTCTTCTCTCTAGAGTAAAATCCACAAAAGCACTTTGACCATGTGTTAATTTTATTCAGAGCCATTAGCCCATTGGCCCGTGAGCTGGTTAGCCCTCACTGTGTGGTCTCACTGAAAGTCCTGTGGGACAAAATACCAAAATGGACTGCATCATGCTGGGAAAGGATTAGAACTATATGCTTGGTGACTCTTTCTTCTCACACACACAACAACATCACACACACACATACAACCACACACACACACACACACACACACACACACACACACACACACACACACACACACACCCACACACACACACACACACACACACACACAGTGAAAAAGCCACAACCACATCCTCCAAACCCTCAAAACTCATTCATGTCTGTCCTAAGATATTTCCTGCACAATATTCCTGTTATTACTGATACGGATTGTCTGTCTGATTCCATAAAGGATCATATTTATCTTTTCACTTTCAGTTCTGAGATTTCAAGTCCGGCTTCATATGAACCAGAGAATATTGTTTTTGTTGCCTGCTAGACATTTATTCTACTGTATAGTTATACAATGGTGTATTCAGCTGGTTGTGGTCAGTTAATTGTCTGTTTTTGTGTGTAATTTGATATGATTCAAAGGGAATGAAAGTTGACAGCAAGTACTGTGTGGTGCTGGATTAACAGCAGGAGTGAGCTGAACTGTTGCATAACCAAGGGAGGCTGAGGAGAGGAAGGCAACGGAATACTTTGCTAAAATAAAATAAAAAGTTATTAGAAAGCGAAACCTGGTTTTCCAGGAAAGTGTGGTCAGTTGGTGGTGACATTTAAATATCCCTTCCGTGAAGTGGACAATAACAGCCAGCTGCTCTTTTAACAGTAAATAATCTAAAACCTGAAAAACTGAGGTCATTTTAGTGTGGAGCGAGCAATTGAAAATTTTTACTTTATATTTTTTGACTTTCAAACTAACCAGATACATAATTGTATTTGGCTTTGTTTATTAGTCACATATCTGCCGGCCTCTGTCATATCTAACCATATTACTCCTCATTGAATATGTCTGGTTCATTTTGTTGATTGGATGATTTTCAAATTAAGTCTGTACATTTTTATGGATTGATAGCTGATGCTTGGTTCCTGCTGGCAGAAGTCAGTCAATTACATGAGATAAAAAAAATATTTTTGGCCCATAATTACTTTTAATGTGATTAATGTCTTTGCTATGTAGCTGTAACAGTCTAATATACAGCAAACTGTAATTGTTGCCAGATGAGGACGTTTAGGGTGATCAGGATGCCCTCTACTTTTCCATAGAGGTCTTATAAACGGAGCTTATTTTGCAGCACTGACTAACTGACTGCACATTAACTGTCACATAATACACACACAGTGCACCATTTCACTGCACTGGGCAACGTCCCAGCAAAATACAGTTTGTTTTACTTTCACAGTGTGAAATATTATTATATACACAAATCATGGCTCCAGTAAAAAAGCAATACAGTCAGTGCTTTAACTCAGTGCAGGCCCAGGACCCAACTCATAATGCATGGCTGTTTAGTGTTACTGCTAGACGTTGTTTTGTCCCAGTCAGTACTGTATTTGTGCTGGGAGTCTAATGTGGCGCTGTGCCCTTTGGCTTGGAGAGTCCCTGCACACAAGTGGTCACACTCTTTGACTACAGACCTTTCTGCTAATAAGAGCCCTCCATCTCTGACCGTGTAAGTGTGTGTGTGTGTGTGTTCTTTTTGAGGGTTAAGAGTTGGTTTTAGGGTTTTTGTTAGAATTAGATTTAGGTAAGGGTTAGTATGATGGTTGGGTTTTGGCATGTACCTGTGATGGTTAAGGGAAGGGCTAGGGAATGCATTATGTCAATGAGCGTCCTCACAGATAGAAGTACAAGGATTGTGTGAGAGTGTTGCATTAGTATTCAGCTTTGAGAGTCTGAAGCGCCTGTCGAGGCCCTTTGTTGTTGTTTCATGGTGGAGTCTTAGGGGGTCTGGGCTGTCTGAAAGTGGTGTCATGAGAGGCTTAGAGTGGGGACACAAATAACTGCCATCCGTCCAGACATGCAGTGAGTTCATCTGTAAACTCCAAACTCAAAAGCAACTTAATGATGCAGTCTGTTGTTGTTCAAGCTCTTGCAATCGGTTAGTGAACACCGCCTCATCGTGATTTGTTTTGCTGTGCTGCAATATGCACAATATGTGTTTGTGTGTGATGGTGATGTGTGTGTGTGTGTGTGTGTGTGGTGTGTGTGTGTGTGTGTGTGTGTGTGTGTGTGTTGTATGCAGGTGGCCTCTAGTTTTTTGTGTATTTCCTGTGTTGAGGGCCATTTCCATGGATACAAGTGAGCGCCACTTTTTGGTTTCCTGTTTAGATAACCTGTGAACCCTGATAGCTTTAATCCAATCAGTTGCTTCCTTTATTTTTGCCGCAGCATTTGTTTTTAATTTTCTGAAAATGGGTTAACATCCATCTTTATTTTCCTCATCACTCTCTTCATCATTTAGCAAGACTTAAGACTAAACTACTACTTTAAAATAGCCTTATGAGACGGTTAGGTTTGCCCTTTACTGCAGACACTGCTGGTCTCAGCAACTGGTCAGTTTTGTGAAAGGTTTATGATGTGATTTTTCAGCCTGGAGAAGCCCTCACATAGGTGAATTTGTTTGAGACAGATCAGTATTCAATTAGGATGTATAACAGACGATTGACAATTCTCTCCTCAACAAAAAAGTTTGGAGCCCCAATGGAAAAAAATTTTATTTACGTTATCTCACAGTTTTAACCACCTATCTCTTTCTGAAATAATCTGCACTTATTTTTAACAAGAGCAGTCCCTCATCCCACATTGGCATTGTGACTGACTATTTGGGCTACATTAATATTCAAGAGGTTGCTTGTGGACTCAAAGGAAAACTGCATGCTCCACTGTAACTAACTACTAATCAAAAATGGAAGGCATAACCTCTTCTCTGTGAATTTGAATGCTTGTGAGTTGTAGACTCTCATCTTTCCCTATACATGAGTATGCGAAACAACTGATTGAACATGATGACACATACTGACACACACAAGCACACACACACCCACACACACACACACACACATATGGAGAAACAAACCCTGAAGCCAAAATATTACACCTAAATTTTTTTTAAGTAAATGTCATTGACATGTTATTGATCATATTTTGCTACTCTTGTTCATACAAACACCTTAGTCTTTTTCTGTATGTGCAACATCTTCTGCGTTTGTACTGTTCACAGCATGTTTGTGATGTGTGTGTGTGTGTGTGTGTCTCTCTTGCATGCTGCAATGGTTAAGTGTGTCATTGGCTGTGTTTCTGATCAATTAGGATCAACCTTCTATGACATGACGTAAGGGCAGTAGGACTAGACTATTTATTGACCGGATGATGTTGACCCAAATGCATGCAGTCACACATATAGGCTACACAGTAAGAGTACACAGCAAACTGTCGCATTTCATTTCCAATACTGTCTTCCTCACTCTCTGTTTCATCTGCAACATTTCCTTTTCATCTTTCACAGCTTGTCCATGATTGGACATAACAACCTATACTAGTCTCTTTGTGCATTACAAGCCATACAGGAATGTAATTCCTCATTGCCTAATAGAGATAAATGGGTTAATGTCCCATTTTTTCTGTAACCTATTTCACTTCAACATCTGGCTCATAGTTATTTTAAGCCTGGAACCTCACCAAGAACCTGTGATATGTCATTTGCTTTGCATTGTAGTCAGCGATGTTCTCTAGAGAAATGCACAATTAGCAAGCAGGGACAGCGACTGTCTGTTGCACTCAAACAGAAGGAGCAGCTGTTAATGGGCAGACATTGGCTTTAGCAGGCTTTCCTTTAAAGCTACAGAGCAGGATAACCTCTCTGCTCAGTCAGCATCACCCTGCTGTTCTCAACACAGGCCCCCCCTGATTTCAATCAATTTTCATTTACAGAAACAGGAAAGGGTCATTCTAGCCAAGTTGGTGACTGATGGTGTGTACAGGCCAAAGTAAAATCATACCAAACTGTCTTTTGTTTTGTTGCAAAATAAAAAATAGAAGAAAAAAAAAGCTTGAAGACGGAAAACGATAGTAATTATAGTGACTGAGCTTTTCTGTGGCCACAAGTCCAGGTTCAGTTTTGTTGTCATCGACACAAGGTCAACTTTACAAACCAGTCAATTAGAGCAAAAGTAATTCCAAGAGAAGAGGTAACATACTTATTTTTTGTCAAGTATTTCAGTAAAACTGCTTTACAATTGTCTTATTTGGCTTCAAAAAATGAATCCTCATAACTTTAATTGTCAAAATGCATCCTGACATTAGCACCTCACTTGTAGCATGTTCCTCCATCATTTAGCAGCTAACGCAATATTGCTAATTGATGGTGTAACATGGGGGAAAGTGTTTCAGTGATTCTCAATGTAGCGTTTGTGAGAAGAGAGAGTGAACCATGACTCGGAGGAAAGCTCAAGTTTCCACCGGCCCGATCCTATGACCTGACAAGTACACACTCACACACGACAACAACACAGACAGACCAGTGACCCGAAATCCGTAATGTGGCATTGACATTACAAATAGATGTTTTTAGGCCAAACAATGACAAAAAGATTACATTTCTACCATAAAGTTACATCTGGTCAAGGTGGAGAAGACCTCCAACATGTAAAGTCTCTCCACCTAAAAGCACCTACAATAAAATACTTGAGTCTAAAGATGGAGTCTGCGATTCTGGAGAATGCTGTTGTCAAAATCATTTTTTGTCAAAATCAATGATATACATCTCACTGTGTGTGTGCTGAAAATAAAACTGGTCTTAAAACACATCCTAGGCTCTATAAAAATACATGTAAACAAAGGGTATGTTAACCAACTCCACCTTTAATAGACCTACTACCTCATCTCCACCATTAATTAAGGCTTTATTAAGACGTGAATGCAACCAGTACATCAGTCTATCCCTCTATGACTGAGTCAACAGCCCCATACTGATGATGAAAAGCAAATACCAGTACCTCCCTTATCACCTCCTCCCTACATAACAGTTTTCTTCTGTCATCATCTCTTCATCATCACCTCTATGCCGGCCTCTCTCTCTCTCTCTCTCTCTCTCTCCCTCCATCTCCTCGGTCTTGAGTTGTAAGTTAAAGGGAAAGTGGGCGAGTGACATAGGTACGAAGTGGGGAAAGAGAGGGCTTGGTCTTACACAGTTAGGGAGGAGTGGGGAGCCACAGGGTGGATGTTTTGGGTGTGTGTGTGGGTTTGTATGAGGGCTTGCACAGACGGGGTCTTTGTGCAGGAGGGCATCTGGAGAAGCACACAACACACACACACACACACACACACACACACACACACACACACACACACACAACACACACACACACACACACACACATTTAGCCCATGACATCACAGCCTAGCGAGCAGCCGGCAGGAATGTTACTGAGAAAGGAGAGGCTTTGTGGAGGAGAGGAAAGAGACGGGAGGGGAGGAAAAGGAGGAGAAGAAGAAGAGGAAAAGGCTTGGCCAGGGAAAAAGTCCGGGGCACTCCCACTATCTAGAACAGGACGGACCCAGGCTGGACTGAAGGGGAACAGAGCTACATAGCAAAAAGCCTATTGGAAGAAGGCAACATACATGGGATGGTAGAAGTTAGTCTTATATTACAAAAAACCGAAGGAAGCCTAATTTTAAAAACAAAACCTTGGATTTAAAGATGTCTCTAGAGTAGACTTAACTGCCCGTTGAGACGCAAGGTCCTTGTCAGAGTAGGTGAGTACTAAACAAAGTGTGTGACAGTTCTGTCGTGCTATTTAAGGACTTTTATGGCATTTCTGTATTATTAGCCGGATTATATTTTGTTTGTGATGTGAAGAAAGTAGATCATTACTACACAAACAGTAATGAGATGTGTTTTACAAGCTTAGAATCAACTGACTGTCAGTTACAGAGAGGAAACGTATATCAAAAAAATAGGAGGAAGGGACAGAACAGACAGACGTCCAAACAAAACACATTTTGTTGTAATATATATATTAAGCATTGATTTCAAAGTTAAGTCTCTGATTTGGTGGTTACCCAGATGTATTGACCTTGATCTTTATGATGAGCTTTAGCCTCTGCTGTACACTTTTGGTTTGAAGACCCAGCTAAGTCCTCTCTTCTTGGCCTGATGTTCATACCAGCTGTTAGTCCCTCACACAGCCGGCCTGTGTGTCTGCACAAACCGCCAACCAGTCAACCCGCTATGTGTCAGTTTAACCTCTTGTTTTGTTTGTCAATGACGTACCATCTTCCTCTTATACTCAACATCTCTAAGCAATCTTAAAGCAGAGACTGAGTTGATTTAGTATATATATATAGATTTAGTAGATATATAGCACTGTTTGGCCATGGGCTCACAATCCAGGCAGTTTGGATATGAGAACACCAGACCAAACCGACAACAGGCTCCAGTTACTATACAGGATCATATTTAGCCAGGAAACAACGCTGACTGCACTGGGTTACACTGGAGCATTGTGTGTGTGTGTGTGTGTGTGTGTGTGTGTGTGTGTGTGTGTGTTTGTGTGCGCATTATCAGCCTTTCATTTTTACGTGTGCCATGTGTTGTGGTGGCTACAGGAGCCTATGACGTGATATCAGAGGCTTGTAAAATAAGTTTGCCAGAGACATGCCGTAAAAGCTTCCCTACCTCTTGCTCTTCTTTTACAAACATGTTTTATTTAAATTATTCAGCACAGTGATTCTTTCACAAAACATGTTAAGGTCAAATATAGTAGTGATTTGAATACTAAAACAAGTTTTCAGTACTATGGAGGACTGGTAGGATTCTGGTCTGTCATAAAGCAGCAGCATGGAAGCCAGCGCCCCTTATGTGTTGTGGTGGCTACAGGAGCCTATGACGTGATATCAAAGGCTTGTAAAATAAGTTTGCCAGAGACATACCGTAAACGTAGCATGTTTTCTTTCAGTCAGGGAGTATTTGGTTGTTTTCTTATCTGGTAAATGCTTTTTTGGAATGGAACTTACAGGCCCCCCCCACCCCCCCAGCATCTCAGGCATGCAGCCAAGCATGTAGGCTTGAAGTGTGTATATTTATTTGTGTGCGTGTATGTGTGTTTGTGCTTTGTGTGTGCATCACAGTCAGACCGTAAGCATTTCCAGATGTGATGGGAATGGAGACAGGCGGGGAGTGAGACAGCATTTGGACATAACACAGGACATTAATGGTTAGCTGACTCAGATAGACTCATGGTTGTATCACTTCATACTTACTAGGACTTTCCAGTGAATTCATTGATTTCCCACTCCGTATGATATCAGCCTTAATAAAACTCCCAGTTCCCTGACCTTCGCCTGTACTGGGTTATGATGAAAGAGGAATTGATCTTTTTCATCCAACTTTTAACCCTAAAATAGATCGTGAATTAGGCATGACAAAAACATCACACCCAAAACACACATCATGTTTCTCTGTTGTGTAACCTTACATAAACAGTATGTGTTTTTATATGCCAATAGAACCTCTGGCCAATAACACATACTGATGCTTTAGTTTCAAACATTTTCTCATTACAGTTACTTGGATTCTCTCCAGACTTACACACACACACACACACACACACACACACACACTTTGATCTTTTATCTGTTGAGGAAGGGTATGCGATGTCCCTCATCACAAGTATTAGAGTCCGAGCCTAGAGGACAGCTAGTTATTCCTGGAATGTCAACTCACCTCAATAAGAGTCAAAAACACACACGTGAATACACACATCATAGGCAAGAACAGTACACACACTCGAAAGAACACACTCATGCCGCCATGCGCTGCTGCACAACCACAGTCACATACACACTCCTCTTATTGTGTGTGTGTGTGTGTGTGTGTGTGTGTGTGTGTGTGTGTGTGTGTGTGTGTGTGTGTGTGTGTGTGTGTGTGTGTGTGTGTGTGTGTGTGTGTGTGTGTGTGTGTGTGTGTGTGTGTGTGTGTAGCTGAATAGCATTGCATATGAGACATTCCTGTACTGTAGTACCATTTTCCTCAGGCAAGTTACAGGATATCCTCCCCCTCTCTACTGTCTTGACTGCTGGACATGCACTCCTGCACACACACACACACACACACACACACACACACACACACACACACACACACCACACACACACACACACACACACACACACACACACACACACACACACACACACACACACACACACACACACACACTCAGTATAAACAATGGGTCTAATGAATTATGTCTTTGTGTGTACACCGAAGTGACAACTGCTTCTCACATGGTCAGTAGTATCAGTTACTGAGTGAAAAAGAACTTGACTTTGATGGAGAGAGTGTGGGAGGGAGAGAAGGAAACAAAGAAAGAAGACAAGAACCTGCAGATGACAGAAACAGAATAAATAAATAATTATACTTTACATATTTCTCCAATATTGCTCCCTTTCAGTTATAGTGTGGTCAAACCAAGAATTCCCTTTGCTGTTAAGGTAATGAAGTAGCTCGTGGAAAACCGTATGATATTTATTCCAGTTGAGAAACTCCTATCGATGCCTACCGAGCAGTGTTTGTGCTCATAAAATCTGCGTCTGTCACATACACTGCAGCCCGCAGAGATAAACCTGTCAGTCAAACCATTTTTTTCTTGGTCTTTTTAGCAGCTTAGCTTTTCTATAGATCCACCACTTTGGTCTACACTGAGATATCTACAGTACATAGAATTGATTGCCAAAGAAATACCTAGACATACCCTTCACAAGACAAACTGTCACAACTTCGGTGATCCTCCGACTTATCATAAATCGCCCCAAAAAAATTCCACAGATTTCCCACCAATAGACTTGAATTGGTCATTTGTGAGGTATCCCTTTAAGAGAGTGTGACCCTGAGATAAAACACACTCATGAGGCAATGTAACTTTAAAACAGTAAGCATGTGACTGAGCCAGATCGGTCACCAAAATGCCCTCGGAGAACACTTGAGGATAGAGGGACGAGGAGCTTCAAAGAGTAGATAAAGAGAGAAGGCTTGTTGAGGGGAGGCAGGGTGTTCTAATCCAACATGTGACTTCACTGACCACTGTCTCTTCACAATCCCACAGAGAGAGGAAGGATAAAGCACAAACAGAGCAATACCAAGAAACTATAAGGGAAAGAGGTGGTAGATAAGTCAAGGAAATGATCTAGATGTATAGCCATGTCGGCCTCTTTCCATTTGATATGAAGCCTGACTGAATCCTGCCCTTAAAGGTGCCGTCAGCGATTTTGGAGAATGCTTGTTGACAAACTCACTTTTTGTCAAAATCATGAATATCTCCCCACGATCCGCCAGCTATCTGTACTGTGTGTGTGCTGAATACATCCATTGACAATACACTACCTAGGCTCTGTAAACACAAACAGGCATGTTGCTAGCTACGGTGGGACCCCTTTGTTTACATACCTTTTGTTTACATACAGTTTACAGAGCCTATGGCTGTGTATTAACATCAGATTTAGTTTTAGCGAACACACAGGAGATTATTCACTTCACCAGAATGGCTGACTCCACCTTTAATTCCACACAGAAGCCTCATTTAAAGGGTCCACATCAGAAGATATTTCCATGAGTTAAATGGCAGCCTGGTACTGTTTCTGAGTCTTTTAAGTGTTTAAGAGAGGGTACAAAGCAAAGACTTACTTAGGGCTGTGTGTGTGTGTGCTTGAACTGAACAGCCATCCAATTCACTGAAGTGGTCCTCATTAAATCCCCACGCACATACACCCTCACATGTTACAAAGACAGGGAGGTTCAACAACCCCCTCATGGAAGCACACACATCCTTAGAATAGAGGTGTAAAAGGTGCAAGGCAGTAAAACAGGAGGCCAATAGAGTATTTGTCCGTGGCATGTGTGGAAACACCAAGGTCAATAAAGACAGGAGTGTGTTTTATGTAGTCACTTTCTAACGGTGGGCCTGGAATGTGTGAATGGTTCACAAAAACACAAGGTCACAGGTTCGATCCCCCCTGCATTCCAATATTCCTTTATCAACACACCCAACCTCCTGTGTCTGCCAAAATTGATTTTTGAAAAATGTTTTGGTAAATGTTGGTATCAAGTTTATGATCTTAGAAATAAAGTGCTCAAAATGTCACAGAAGAAGTGGTGATTAATGTAACATCCCAGTATTGCATTGGGAATGAAACAGTGATGATTTAATTATGTTGAGTAACTTTGTTATGCGTCACTATTCTAAATAAATCACTGTATAAAAATCCCCTTTCTCTGACATACAGTAACCATGTGTTTGGTCATAGTATATAAGCAGTGTATTACGTATGCATTGACATGTATCATTTATTTTGGAAGCCATATGTAGGGACATTTTACTACATTTTCATTGTCTCTTTATTGTCTATATCAGTTTTACAATCGTTGCTACGGGAACAAAATAATTGTGTGACCAATTCAGCGGGGACATTTTGGAAGACATAATTACATCTCATAACATCTGCTGATGATTTGGCCTTGAGCCAGCCTCTAAATAATAAAACACATCAGTGAAGCTGCTCTGTTCAGTTCAGGTTGGGAAGAGACAGGGATGAATGTGAAGCTATCAAACTTGAAATATCTTTAAAGCTTTAGAACTGAAGTCTCCTTGCTGACAACTCTCTCTCCAGTGATAGTACATTGTTATGATGAAGTGTCGAGTGACACCACGTAGCAGCCTCTGGCTCTGTTCTTTAATCAAAAGAAGAGAAACTGTTCTAATGGAACATTAGGTTGTGATTATCCCCGCTGGCAGCTGTAAAAGCTTCCCTACCTCTTTCTCTTCTTTTACAAACATGTTGTATTTGAATTATTCAGCACAGTGATTCTTTCACAAAAAATGTTTAAGGTCGAATATAGTAGTGAATACTAAAACAAGTTTTCAGTACTATGGAAGGACTGTAGGATTCTGGTCTGTCATAAAGCAGCAGCATGGAAGCCAGCGCCCCTTAGTGGTTGGAACTAATATGAACACACTGATGCTGCAGAGGTTCAACTTAACCCACTGCAATGCAGTGTCTTAGAACGACGTCAGAAATCTCTGAAATTTGTTTTGTCTCCTACTTTCAGAAAACATTGTTTTGATGAAAGTGATCATGATGAGCCATTGTACAGCTTGTCCATATCAGTGAACCTCTGTCTTTTGTTTGTTGACACAGAAACCGTGGCGGGCAGCCGAGGATGTCAGTGACACAACACCAAGAGAGCGAGCCCTGAAGAGCGTCAGTTTCCAGGAATCGGTCAGCGTCATCACTGACACACCTGCAAGCATGGAACTGGAGAGCCAGCAGATCCAACATGGCTGCCTGAGCAGCCCCGGTAACCCAGCCCACAATGCAGTTGGTGACAGCGAGGGGATGCAGGTATGTAGGTTCCCAGCTCAAATGTTCAGATACTTATTTTATTGCATGGTATGGAGCTTTCTTTTATTTCAACAATTTGAGCAATATAAGCCTAAACAGTCAGGTGTTTTAATATATTTATCATTTGATTAATTAATTAAATTTATTTATTTATTTATTTATTTAAATATCAAACCTTCAGTTAAGGTCAGCTATGCCTAGGCTTGTACTGACATGGACATTTCCTGGAATGCTATCAAGATGGTTGTCATTATTTCGATAAAATTAAACATTTATCATGGTTTTAAAATATATTTGAATGACAAAAAAAAACATAACTCCTTCATTTTTCTGCTTTTAAAAATCTGCATTTACTCCAGAAACGTGTGGTGTAGGAGTTGCTCTTCCTACACCAATTGACTGTTATATCCTCTTACTACAAATGGAAGGAACTTGGTAAACACTTTTATCCAATGGCTGTACACTATTAGCAATTTGATTATCTGCTTGTGTCCACAGGAGATCCGCTACCTGGACCAGGTTTTGGACGCAGCCTCAGAGACGCCCACTAACGGAACCTCTTCTCCGTCGGAACACATTAAAGCAATCAGCATCGATGGGAACTCTCCCTCTGTGTGTGTGTCTGCCTCCTCTCCTGTCAATCACAGTCAGTCAGTTATGGTTGAGGGGGGGGTCAGACCACCTTCATCCACCAGGACCAGGACTCTGCTGTGAGGACCAACGGCCACGTGCAGACAGAGGAGGAGACAGGCAGCAGCAGGGCCAAGTTTGAGCTGAGAGCCTTCCAGGAGGAGAGACGGCCAGCCAAACTCTTCACCCCCGGAGAGGAGCAGCATGTCAGGGTGACCAGGAGACGGCCCACAGAGGAGGTAAAACAGCTGCTAGATAATTAACAAAAATATATAATACAACTTTTTTTTTCCTATCTAGTTGTCAACTACTGTAATATCTGCTGATAATGGGAACTAATTAAAAATACTTTTTGCAAATATTCCACATATTCATATTATTGTGTCTTTCTTTCCTTGTTCCCTGTGTCAGGTTGAGGAGCTTGAGCGTGAGCGTCAGGAGCTGATCAAAGACCAGGCTGTGAAGAAGAACCCCGGGATCGCCACGCGCTGGTGGAACCCTCCTCAGGAGGTAGCCTGTCTTTGAATCTTGTTCCTTTTTTTTACTTTTAACTCCATTTGACTTCCTAACACACTGATTGATTGAGTCTATGGTCGGTTTATTCATTTCATTCATCATGTGTTGACTCATTCAAGGTTCCTCTGGAAGAGCAGCTGGACACAGAGAAGCTCGAGTCTCTCAAGAAATACCAGGAGAGAAAACAGCAGAAACACAATCATACTTATGCGTATACACAGGTAAAGCACACATACACATTACTCTTGAGGCAATGCATATATGTTTTGTAACTGCCTCTCCTTTAGTTTATTTTCTTGTCTAGTAACTCTCTCCTTTGTAACCCTTCCCACTGTCTCTATTCTCAGCCCCAGGTGTCCGGTCCTCCCACCATGGTGACCTTTGACCCTGACCTTGACAGGAAGGACATTGTGGAGGAGCAGATTGATTTTGGGTCGGCCAGGAAGCAGTTCCTGCTGGGGGAGGCCACCAAGAGGGACGTCGCTCCCCAAATCTACTCCGCCAAACCCTTTTCAAAGCCCGCGAACAGGAGCAGCAGCCAGGGCAGCGGGGACATATTTGCCGAAGAGGGTCAAGTTACCTGGTCCGACGAGGGTATCGCGGGAGAGTTCACGTGCGCTCGAGCTGTCATGACAATCCTGCGCGAGGACGAGGAAGGGAAGGGCCATTTCCATCCAGGTTTCAACCCCGAAGAATCCGACTCGGGATTAGACGACCTATCCGTCCGTTCTCAGGACACCACTGTGTTTAGCTTGGATAACATTTCAGACAGTGGCGCTTCGCTACCCCCCACCCCTCTGCCTCTCACCCCTGTTTCCCCCCCCACCCCACAGCCCACCACGCCGGTCAACGGGCGGACCAATAGCGGCGGTCCCTCAGAAGACGAGCTGGAGTTCCACGCCGGGGTGCTTGTACATAACGCCATCCACAACGCCCTGGCTGCTCAGAACGGAGATGAGGAGTGGCGGTCGTCTGACTTGAATTCCTCACAGCTGAGCACCCCTGTGTCTCCATCCTCGGCCTCTACGGGAAGCCCAGTGCCGGTGTCCTCTTCTCCCATGTCTTCTGGTGGACCCCCTAGTCTGCAGTCACCTGTGTCCTCCAGCCCTGCTCCATCCAACCAGTCCCCAGGGGTAAGAGTGGAGCCTTCAGAATCTCCACAGGTTCAGCTTCTCCAGACACCTTCCCCCCCTGCTTCCCAGCCCGTCTCCCCGCCACAGAGACCCAGGAACGGAGGCCCCAGGATCAAAATCCAGTCGTCCTACGCCCGAGCTCTGGCCTCCTCCACCCAGGCTCCAGCATCGGGTCCTCCCCCTAACACCACCACAGCAGCTCCAGTCACCAGGCCAACCCCAGTCTACCGTCCCCCTTCTCCACCCAGCCCGGACAAGCAAGAGTTCAGCTACTTCAGTAAATACTCTGAGGCGGCCGAGCTACGTAGCACCGCGACGGTAGCTAAAGCCCCCGAGGTGGAGCCAGCCAGCGGGCCTTTCCGCCTGCGCTCCAAGAAGCAGCGCACTCTGTCCATGATCGAGGAGGAGATCAGAGCGGCTCAGCAGAGAGAAGAGGAGCTGAAGAAAGACAGGGAGACCCAGCCTGCGGTAGTGAGAGGACGCCCCAGCAACAACGTCTCCAGCAGCGGTAGCAACCATGGTAACGTGAGGACGGGGGGACGGCAAAGCAACATCTCCCCACAAGATAAGATGAAGAGCAACAGCCTGCCAGCTAGACTCACGCTGACGACCAGGACAGCACCAGGTTAGTGTGAGGGCTTTGGTGCTTTCTCATTGGTCACTGTATGAGACACCTGGTGTGAGGTCGTTGTTGCATTTTGTTAGCCATGTTTGCGGCTTAGCTCTCGAATATCAATGTCACTCAGTCGGTACAACAACATATTTTACTCTGTTTAGAGTTAATTTAGCTCTAAAAGTTCAACCCTGTGGAAAGACTTAATTTAACACCAATTCTGAGTGGGACCAATACACTCGGAAATGGTGATAAATTGAACTATTTTAGTGTAGCTCTGTGTATTCCAAAATGTTTCTTCTACCACCATCACAGGGTCAACTTTTTGTATTTGCCCAATACACCAATATACCTACAAAGCTAACCTTAGCTGTACCTCATGTTTAGGAATTAGCATCAGATGCTAGCATGCTTACACACTCAACTAAGGTCATGTTAAACATTATACCTGGCTGAACATCAACAATGGATCCGTTCCATGTAAGTGCATCAGTAAACTCCTAACTGTGTTTTTTTCTGTGTTGCATAGGAAAGATCGAGAAGGTTCGCCCTGCCCCACCGGTGTCCCCCTCCCCCTCAGAGGGAGCCCTGTCTGACGCCGGCAGTGAGGACTCAGGAGGACGACCCAAAAACTACATGCAGACGCTCATGGAGGACTATGAAACACACAAGGTCAAGAGGAGGGAGAAACTGGATGACAACAGTGTAAGTATTTAAATATGGAGAGGAAGGCCTGTTTCCCATGTTCTTTGTATCTGTATAAAAACAAAAGGATCCTGTAATTAACAGCAGCCAGCATGTTGGATGGTTGGGGTTATAAATGAAAATAATAATCATAGGAATAATTCCTCATCTAAATTGATAAAAGAAATTACTTTAAACTTGTAAAATGTTACAAACTGAATTTGTGGAAGTAAACTATTGTTGGACTCGTGGGCTTCCCCGGGGATTTGTAAATGTCAATATGGTCGTGTTGGCATGAGGACATAGTTGGCAACACCAGGGGGAATTCACAGTAAAAGCTTGAATGAGGAAATGAAATTGAGAGTATGACAAAGACGCTGGGGTATTTCAGTCCTTACTCCATCTCTATTTTCATTTATTTAACTGAATATGTCTTTCAATGCCAGATTATACTTCTGCCAGCATGTCACCGTTGAGAAATCGCTCTCTCTAGAGGTTGATATATTGTAATTTGGAAAACTGAAATGTCTGTTCCTGTCAGCGAATGATAATTATGTCTCCAAATGCAGTAGCTTTCATGTTGGAAAAAAGTCACATAAGCAGCAATAAAAATAAAAATAAATGCATTTTTTTTTCATTCATAACCACCAAGCCCTGGATTTCACTTTCACATACAAGAAAAGTTACACTTGAAGTCAACATTAAATTATGATAAAACTATGAGAAGATCCTTTACGAAAAAAAATGTCCTTCATTTGCAAGTATATTTAAGTGATTGTATCTTGATCTAGCAGGGTCCATGTTATTCGCTGATGTTGTTGCTGATTGCTTTTCCACGTTGACATGACACATGTGTTAACTCTTTTGTACTGTTGCTTCTCTCCTGCTGGTCGGTCAGTATGCCCATTTGTTGCTGGCTAGCAAGGTCACCACCGAGGTACCGGTCGCAATTCATCAAGTCCCTTTTACTCACAGACCTGGGTCAGATTCAAATGAAAAATCTAGAAAGTACACGTCCCTGTGTGTATTTGGTTGAATAAATAGGTTTTATAAATTAGGACATACACTGGGTCCTCCCACCTATGACACATCCCACTAAAGGAACTGCTGATTCACGGCAATTTGTAGCCATTTGCTTTCATACTGTTTGAATTTCAGTTCAAATAAGAAATAATGGCAAGTCAGAGTGGAGATTTTCCACTGGCATTGACTTCCCCATTAAATGCCAACAACACATGTCAACGCTAAGAAATACAAGCTCACTGCACTCAGTCTCCCAGATCTGAAACTGGCCTGGGAAATATAGTCATGGATGTATTATTTATTTAAGTGTGAACCCTTTGACTGGGTGTATTTCTGAAGTAGGAAACTTTAATATCTGGTCCCAGGTCTGTGGTCATGGTCTCACTGTATTACTGTTATGCTCTGTGGTGTTGGTGCTGCATGTGCTTGTCCATGGATTTTGGTGTGACCCTCCCTCACCCCCCAGGCACAATGTTATGCAATCTGGATACCAAAATATACAGTTCCAATTATAAACAAAATACAATGCAGACTAGAAATGACATTCAACAAATCATGAACCTTTTCAAATATAAGGTACAGAAATGTCTGGATTGCAAAAGTATTGCACTTTAGTGGTGTGTGTGTGTGTGTGTGTGTGGTGTGTGTGTGTGTGTGGTGTGTGTGTGTGTGTGTGTGTTGGTGTGTGTGTGTGTGTGTGTGTGTGTGTGTGTGTGTGTGTGTGTGTGTGTGTCGTGTGTATGTGTGTGTGTGTGTGTGTTTGGTCTGTGTGCGTGTTTGGCATGAGATTTGTGACAGTGATTAGGGAACAGAAAATACTTGTTCAAGCATGGAACTGTTCCTCAAATGGAGTAAAATGTGTTTTTAATTTCAAATACTGGAGGTGCGCTTCATTCGGGGGGTATATTTGACTAGACACTTATGAATCCTATTGCTACAGTTTTACCAAGCGCTCCCTCAGTTTTTTGACACACACTGCCTGCATGTCATATTAAAGTCACTTTGTAGTGTTTTTTGTTTTTCCTTTTGCGATTGTGTTGCCACCAAATCCCTTGAACTAGAGGAAAGCATGGGTTTCTTTTGTATCAGTTCACAGGTTGGCAGGTGACCTAGCATGCATCTGATTGGCTTGTTTTGTAACCAACAGGTTCTTGAGGCCACTCGTGTCACCAAAAAGAAAAGCGAAATGACAAAGAAGTGGGAAGCCGGTATCTACGCCAACGAGGATGGAGAGAGGAAGAAGAAGAGGAAGAGGAAGAAGAAGAGGAGGAGGAGGAGTAGAGACCTTCTTTAAGAGACAGTTGAGGGAACGAATGGGAAAGAGGGGGAAGAGATAAACGAAAAGAGGAGGTGAAGGATGCGAAGGGTTAAAGGAGAGGGAAAAGGAACACAAACAGTATTTATTTTACTAATAGTATTCTGATGATCACGTGACCCCCACTGGCTCGACCACTGGGGCCGTCATCGAACAGATGCATCAAGTTGTGGTGTTTTTGAGGACCTGAGGATTTCAGCGCGACAGTATGTGAAGTGACTGAGTATGTAAAGAGACATTTGAAGTGCCGAGGTGTGAGTTTTGGAGAGGGAAAAAGGGTCAGTGACGCTTGTAGAATGGCTTTAATGGAGGTTTCAGAAGCGCTGTTCTGAAGTGTAATGGGGCATAAATGGGTTTTTTAATCGTGGATAGACGCTGAATGACATAAATATTCATAGGATTTTTCATTGAAATATAAGCCGAGAGATCGAATGATTTTTTTTTTTTTCTTCAAAAGGTTGCCTGAGACTTGTTGATGATGGGTTTTTGACTATGGGTGCTTGATTATGATAATAACCACAAATCATGTTCAAATGTGTGGGAAAGGTTTTAATCACCAACAGGGGAAAAAAAAGATGCAAACTTCAAACAAGTGTGTGTGCAGCATACTAGAGTGACTATCAAGAAACTTCCTGAGTGACTGAGTGTTTCCAAGAAAAGGAGAAAAAAGGCGAGGTCCAATGACAAGCTCAAGACATAACCTTTTTGTTGGATGATATTGCAGGATGAAGGTTGCCATGTTTGACCCTGCAGTGTCACCGCACAGATATAAGACGATGGTGACATTTCAGTGGAAGCGTTTTCGCAACCCTTTCAAGCATCTGTATTCAATTTTTAAGTGCCGACTCAAAAAGGTCAGCGTCCTTGAATGACTAGCATCGAGTTTCAACTTTGCCTTAGACCGTCAGCAATTGTTGAATGCGTATTAATATGTATGATGTGTTTTATCTTGTCCTATTCTGTATTGCTACAGTTTCAGTTAAACCGTAGGGGAAATAAATACGCAACCACGTTAGATAGAAAGTCTGTCTATGAAAACACTATTCTTCAGTGATTTTTTTTAAAGTGACAGACAGAGAGGGTGGGGGGAAGAGGGAAAGCTAACTGCGGGTCATGTTTGCGTCACTTCAGTCAGTTTGTGTGTGTGTGTGTGTTTCATTGAAGGGGTTGGGTTGTTTTTTTTATATATTCTGAAAATCACTTATTTTACCTTTTGCTGGCTACGTCGCTTTGTTGACCTGTGCTTTTTTTCTGATGTAGGCAGTTGCCGTGTGTATTATACTGAGGTAGGACTGTGTATTTGATATATGAAACCTGTATGTTGAGATTCCATTGGGAGGCAACTGCTGCGTTATCTACTCTACCTTGCTAGCTGAGGATAAAGTTTGATGGAAAATATTGAGAGAAGCTTTTTTTTATATATATATATAAAAACTTGTTATACCAAAACCAGAATGTTTGTTATTTTAGTCAGCCTATGCGCTTCAAGTCTATTTAAGAAGTAGTGGTTGTGTGTGTGCATGACGTTACACACTCCTCTCCTAGCCTGCAAAAAAAAAAACAAGGACACAGCTGACAATCAGTAGCTCATTATGAGGCTGGAACAGGCTGCGCTTCTGTTTAGGGTGGAGTTACCATGATATATTTTTGAGATTTTGCAAGACGACGTGAGTCTTTGTTTTGTTAAATGAGCGAATAATGACCGCAATACAGGACGCTACGAGTGTGTGGTGACACTGTGGATTCATTGTCCAAAAACAAAGATAAGGTTTATTTTCAAAAGTAGCTACAAAAAGCAGTAAACATAGCCAATCACCACATCTGATCGCGCGTCCCGTTCAAGTGCCCACCGACCTTTCTGTTCTGCTCACACACTGAATGAAATCCTCGACTAAATGCTGACGTCTGAACGTACTCTGAGGTGAAAATTGCACAAAATATAAGGAATTACAGGACACGTACTAACTAACCCCCTTGACATTAAGGTCTCTCTTATTATATTTATTGGGGCAGTCCCCCTCAAAAGAGGTGTATTTTAGCAAATGACCTGAAGCTATTTAATTGTCTCTTTTATGAGGGAATATGCAGTGCCAGTAACGATACTTACCACAAGTCTTGTTTTTTTTAAAACAAGGACTTGTTCCTCTTTGATGTGCCCATTTCCCACCCCGGAAACAAAACACACACATACACAATGTATGGTTCGAACGGTTATCCCCATTGTTCTTGTTTTTATATTAATATATGAAATGGAGAAGAGGGGAAAAAAGTATTAAAGAGACTAGTGATCCTTTTCATGAGGTATTTTGCGGCAGAAGGTTTGACATGAGATTCATTTTGTGAGGTTTGTGACAGGAAAAAAAACTATGAGAGATGACTATTTACAGACCGATTTTTTTTGTTTGTTGCAGAAACAGATCCTTTTATAATGTTATGGACATTTTTATTGTTCTTCTTTTACAGTGGCCTGTTGTGGATGCCAGCCGAGCATCTGCTGTGTCTGTGTTATTTGAAGTTATGGCAAAAAACGAAAAGCTAAATGGCTTCTTTCCTACTATTACTGTAGCTGCAGCAGCACATCGTAAAACTGTTATTGTACACACACACACACACACACACACACACACACACACACACACACACAAACTGTCCTCATGTCAGGGCACAATCAAACCCTATAATCAGTCTCGTCAAACACACTAACACTTTTGAAATGTTAACAGACATCATGAACATTTATTATTATAATTAATTATTATTATGCTCTTTTTGTTTGATTTGATGGTGCAAAGATGATTTATTTATCATTTTTTTCAATGCTGGTAGCTTGTTTGTTTTGTTTTTGTTTGGGGTTTTTTTTGCCTGCAAAAGTGTCTAAGAGCTTCAGTGTTGGACTCTTGCTTGTCCGTCTGTGTCTGATGATGAGGCAATCCTATTCTACAGTAATACAGTATAACCTCTGCTCCTATGTTAACCACTTGTAACGCTCATACTCTTGCTTTGTTATTTTATAGCACATGTTAGGCTCACGCTACACACCTACTACACATATTATGAATATTTTCTCATTAAAAACAAAACCTGTAACCGTGGGCTTTTCTGAGTGTTTTCATTTGTGTCTCGTCAATGCACCGTTTGTCTCATACACCAGGTGTTGGATGGATTGTCCCTTCAACTTTAAAATGAACAAGGTTGCGAGTTGAATTCTGGTTAATATTAAACAACTACGTGTGTGTGCTCTCTCATTTATTGACTAAATATTTCCTGGTTCTAGTTTTGTCCATTGTGAGGATTTGTTTTATAGCATTTTCAACTGAATCTCTCTGGCTTTTCTGACAATGCGAGGACTTGAATACATGGGCCCATGAACACAACAATGTCTCACTATGTTTGCACATTGACAGACTAAACAGCCTATATGGAATAGACTACCTCTCAGTTTGTTCAGATGTTCCTGCAGGTTGATATATTCAATTTGATTTGATGTTAAAAAGTGTCATAGGTAATTTATTTTCTAAACACCATACACCGTGGGTGAATTGTTCGGATCAGCTGTTTTACTTCCACTTTTGTGTAGTTCCTACTGATAAACAACAACAAAAAAGATAGTAGCCTAGTGTCCTCTGAACAAAGAAGTGTCTATTTGTGTTGAAGAAAGGGTGCTTTCCAAAATGTCTCTCACACAGCCTAGCCCTACCTTTCAGTTTCATCCATTAGGATCCAACATGCCACTCGTCTGATGAGCCTGCAACAGCCTACATGCGCGAAGTAGGAAGTGGGCGTGAGAAATGTTTTGGGGTTTCTCATTTGCTGCTTTATGCTATTTTAAAACATTCGCTCACACAACCGAGTGAGGTAGAAGACGAAACACTGCCATCTGAAGTCATTCAACAGCTGTCTTTAATTTTATTCACATTAAGACTGATCTAGACTTTTGACAAGTGGGTCTAATAGCCTCAGTGAAGTCTGTCATTCAAAGGGTCAGTCCATGGTCCTGCCTATCCTGTGTCAAAGCGCCTTCACGGTGCTCCGGCAGATAGAGCCGGTGCTGGTGCTGGAGCAGCTGGGCAGCACCTTCTTTGAAACCGCGCTGCAGTTGGTTGTCAGGGACCGCTGCGTTAATGCCACCTACCCGGATACACACCTGTCCAGCGATGACAGCCAGCAGAAAGCCATGTCGGACTTCTTCATGACGTACAATCTGATCATCCGGCTCGTGCCCATCTTACCGGCGCTGCTCCTGGCCCGGTTGAGCGACCGCCGCGGCTGGAGGCGCGCCCCCATCGCGGTGCCTCTGAGCGGCTACCTGCTGTCCAGACTAGTCCTGCTGCTGGTGGTCCTCCTCCGCCTCCCGCTCAGCTGGATGTTCGGAGCGGCGGTTCTCTACGGGCTGTCCGGGGGATTCTGCGCCTTCTGGCCCGGCGTCATGACGATAGTGTCGCTAAGGTCCACAGCGGCGGACCGCTCCAAGGTCAGTGACTTTAGGGTGGTCAGGTTTTGCATAGTGCATGATTGTCCAACTGACAGCATTTGTTTGTAAGGCTCCTAAAATAAAGGTTTTGGCATTTGCCCATTTGGCATCATTTCATGCTATGCTAATTGCTTTAACTGTGCAATTTAAAAAGAATAGGTTATTAGAAATTAAATAGGCCTATTGGCTTATTCATTAGTTGGAAATATTAAACTTTTTATTACACAATTTATTTTAAGTACATTAACATGTATTTTAGAATGCTGTTTTAATGTATTTAAAATATGCTAGTCCTGAAAATTAGGCTATAGATAAAGGACATATATTTTAAGAAGCTAACACAATAATAGAGAAGCACAAGTAGGCCTATATTAGGCCTATAACAGTATGCATACTACAGTATATTTTATAAAGCCTATTAGTATAGTAAACTATTTGTGTACTTTTGATGACTAAAATCCTACTTAAGTACTTGTATTTTCAAAAATGCTAGTCGGCCTATAATTTAGTCAAAAAAGAAGTTGCATTTGACATTATATGGCAACTGTCGTTGGACTTTGTTTTGGTATGTTAGTATTTATTCTTAGGTTACAGTTTTTTACGATAGCACGAACACTAAAATCAAAAGTATTACACAATTATCAAAACCTTAAACTCAAGATGCAACCATTGGCCCATATGTGCACCACTATAAGCACAAAGTCAGCCTCACACTTTTTGCAAAACAATACA
This sequence comes from Ammodytes dubius, assembly GCA_026122265.1. NCBI lineage: Eukaryota > Metazoa > Chordata > Actinopteri > Uranoscopiformes > Ammodytidae > Ammodytes > Ammodytes dubius. The sequence continues at coordinate 11,108,635 of CM047524.1, forward strand.
CATAGTGATTTGCAAAACACTAAACACACTTGAATACATTAAACACAAAAGTATATCATGATGTCACCTTATTGCAATTCCAAAGCACTGACTGTCAAATGACCAAACACACGAGCCAGTCTGTAAACACAGCCATCAGGTGCTCAAACACATGATTGCTTTATTCTAGACACACCAATCAGGTTTAAGCACTATCAAAATGCAGCAGGTAAGTTCACTTGCCTTTAACCAAAATGGAAGGAGTCAGAAGAAGAGTGATGGTGAGAGGGGGAATCCACAGAGGAGATGGGGTCCTCCTCCGTCATGCCAATATTAGCCCTTACAACACACCTCACATACTCACATTTTTAGACTGATTGCTCAACATAGTCACAGGTAACCAAATGCACCAGACGTAATACATTGTCATTTGGGACAATGTGTCATTCCACTGTGCTGCTCTAGTCCAGAACTTGTTTCAACACCACCCACAGTTCACAGTTCTATACCTTCCACCATACTCTCCTTATTCAGTTTTTCTCTGCATGGCGGTGGAAGGATGTGGATGAAATTCTCTGGACAGATCCAGCTAGGTGAAGATATAATGTCTGGTATTTTCTATACTGTATTTTCTGTTTCCTTTATCCAATTTTATTTTTATTAAATTTTATTTATTATTTCTGTAACTTGTAATCTGTACTGGATACAGTATTTTATGTCTGTTGTTGTTTTCTGGGATAACAGTGTTATGCAGACTTCTGCAGACATGTTTTGTTGTGATTTTCCATGTTGATTGATTTGGGTGTATGGAGAGTAATAAGTGATATTTTCCTCAGTCTGCAGCATTGGTCTTGTCAAGTGTTTGGTGAACATATTGTATATTTGCACTTTCTCTGTGTACTTTATATACATTACTCAAATCACTGAGAAGTATAATTACTAAAAGTGTGTAAGGTTAGCAACAGCAGTGTGTAACTGGTTCAGACAGAATTAAGTGGTATGAAGCATGTGTGTTTCATATGGTGACAAAATATGGTTTTTATAAAATAGTGTATACATTTGAAAAGAGTGTTTCATTTTGCAAAGGGTCTGAGGTGTTTTGCTAATTGGGTGTTTGGTGTGCTAATTGTGTGTAGTTTTTTGAGAAATCGGGCCCTGTTATCAAAATCGTGCTTAAGCAATCGAAAAAAACTGTAAGAACCTGGATAATCTTCTCCACTGCTGTTGGCAAATTGTTATAACGTTGTAGCCTAATGAAGGACACAAGGTTATAGCAGAAAGTAATGTGTGTTGAATGTCCCCTGCAGGCGATGATGCGAGTAGAGCTGCTGTATGGCATGGCAGGTCTAGTGGGCAGCCTGGTGTCAGGTCATCTGTTCCTGCTCTACAGCTCCAGTTTGGGGAATGGAACCGTCCTGCTCATTGTGAGCTCTCTGCTGCACCTGCTCAGCCTCATTCACTCCATAGTCCTGCTGCAGGTTGGTTAATATGTGTGTGTGTGTGTGTGTGTGTGTGTGTGTGTGTGTGTGTGTGTGTGTGTGTGTGTGTGTGTGTGTGTGTGTGTGTGTGTGTGTGTGTGTGTGGTGTGTGTGTGTGTGTGTGTGTGTGTGTGTGTGTGTGTGTGTGTGTGTGTGTGTGTGTGTGCATATGTGTGTATGAATGCTGGTTTGTTTTGTGTCTGTAGCTGGGCTATGTCTAGATTGGCATCATATTTAAAGGAATTAAACAATATATGTTTGAAATGTTGATAGGGCAAAACATGTGATAAAAGAGATTTAGGTTGATAATCTAATCTAGTTATTTGTATAGTCTAGTATTCATTGATAAACTTTGGAAGAGTTGATAATTCTTGTTGCCATTCTAAGCCTAACCTGATCTTGAAGAGCAATCAAGAATGATTGGCCAAAAAGAAAATGACGCCAGTCATAGTGACAATTCAATTTAAGTGTGAAAAATGGATGAAATAACACCCATCTTCTTGCGCCCCATAAAAAACATGTTGTCAAGTTTAGCCCTTCACTGCAACTCCATATTTAAAATATTTCAGTCAGACAGCTTTGTTGTGACTCAACCTTGACCCACCTCAGAAAATATTTTGACTGATGGTAAAGTCCAATTTCCTTGTATGTTATATAGGCTACCCAAACGTTTTTACTTGTTGCAAATAAAAAAGGACATTCACCAGCATTCAAAGGAAGTGAAGTTAAATGTATGTATTTCCATCTCTATTTAAGGTGAACAAGTCTCCAGCAAAGAGCCAGAGGAGAACGGCACCCTAGACCCTCTTGCCTCGTGATGTTCCCGCGGAGGCTCCTGCTCAGATAAACCTGGTGAACGTGGTTATGCTGTGTGCGGCTGCTGCACTGTACACCTGTGCAGTGGCTGGGGCCATAGGGATACTGGGCGTCTTTGTGTTGAAGGAGCCTCTCAGCTGGACTGCCACCCAGGTGACATTTTGCCTTCTACGTGTGTTTATACTGTATTTAGGGTTGGATTTGTGTAGTAACATGATTTATTGTTGTCTCTAACACAGGTTGATTTTGACCCAGGCTCAGTTAAAGGTGGAGTCAGTGATTCTGGAGAATGCTTGTTTTCAAAATCACTTTTTTTTCACCACCCAACGTAGCTAGCAACATGTCTGTTTACAGAGCCTAGGTTGTGTTTTAACAACAGACTATTTTTTTAGCGTGCACACACAGTACGGACAGGTAGCATATCGTTAGGAGATATTCACTGATTTTGACAAAAGGGTGATTTTGACAAAAGTGTTCTCCAAAATTGACTGATTCCACCTTTAACTGTGAATGATTGTGATAAAGACTATGGCTGCTCATAGTGGAATCACATGTGTTTTACTTAAAGTTCATGTTTTTTTTCTCTTTTTTCACTCTGTCTTCTTCTTGACCTTGTTTCCACCTCTTTCTCTCTCTCTTCTCTCTTCTCTCTCTCTCTCTCTCTTCTCTCTCTCTCTCTCTCTTCTCTCTTCTCTCTCTCTCTTCTCTCTCTCTCTCTCTCTCTCTCTCTCTCTCTCTTTCCCTCCAGGTGGGTTATGGGAACGCATACGGCTGCATGATTTTCTTCACCAGTTTCCTGGGTGTCATGGCGTTTCGCCGCTGCTTCAGCGACATGACGCTCATCCTGATCGGCATGCTGTCCTTCGCCTCGGGAATTTACTTCATGTCGTTCGTCACGGCAACCTACATGTTCTACCTCGGTGAGACTGAGGCATAAGTTGGTGTGGGATCCTGATTGATTTACTACGATTTCATCCATGTTTATTTGAAAGGGACTGAAGCTACTACATAGAGAACAACACATCTCCAATGTACACTATCAAAGCATGTTATAGCTACTGCTCATTTCCAATGCCCGTCCGGCTTTTAAACAGCTTTTTAACATCATAAAAACATAGCTAAACATAGGCGCATTAAAAAAACTTACAAGCACATACATATAAAAAACATAAAACGCAAAAATACCCCATTCAACCCCACCCCCTATATGTTAATACAAGTCTGACTATCAGTTGTATTGTCTTCAGTTAAACAGTTTTTAACATTTTAAACCCTCAAAACTGTTAGTGCAGCTGTAAGTCTTACCCCCAAACTCCGCTCCATTGCATCACCAGGTGAAATATCTGAATAATTACCTGTCATCCAAAGTCCAACCCGTTTTGTGACTCAAAATGAAACTGCAATTAACTTTCTCTTTTATTATCAAATGGTCCATCTGTCAATTGCTTTTGAATTTGAATTAATTAGTTAGTCTCTAAAATCAGAAAATGTTGAAACGAAGCCCCCCCAATGTCTGACAGGTGTTCAAATTGGCAGTTTTTTTCCGACTAAACATCTACAACAATATAAAATAGAGAATAGAAACATGTTTCCTATAATCTGTTGATAAATAACTTTAACGTTTTTGATCAGCAAACTGTTGGCCATAAATGGAAACACATGCTAATCGTTTTAACCGTGAGAAAGATAGATGTGATTATAAAAAAAAAATTTTCAGTGTGGCAGGAACCAGTCGTTTTCATGTGGCCATCTACACAAGCAGACAGGGGCTTGTATGTGGGTGTATTTCACTCGTGACTTGTGGCACAACAGGCTGTTCTGGTTAGTTTAGTTTTGATATGAACCTAGCAGTTCTCTATTTACTTCACTTTCACTTTGCCATATGGCTAACACACAAAAAAAGACACAAAAAAACCTCATATTACGTTGTTGTTTCTAGGTTTTAGCTCAGCAAAAGTAAGAATGAGGAAACTATTGTGATTGCAACGTAATGATTGATGTCGAAAATTAATTTGTATGTCAAAAAATAAAAAGTCCCTTGTCAGAAACAACTAAAGAAAGAAAATGAACTAAAAGGGACAGTAATAATCAGTGTCTCTTTCTTCCCCAGCTCGTTCGCTCAACTTGTTTGCATCATCCCATTGCCTACCATCAGATCTATGCTCTCACAGCAGGTCCCAGCATCATCATGTGGTGAGTATGCAACCTGTGTGTGTGTGTGTGTGTGTGTGTGTGTGTGTGTGTGTGTGTGTGTGTGTGTGTGTGTGTGTGTGTGTGTGTGTGTGTGTGTGTGTGTGTGGTGTGTGTGTGTGTGTGTGTGTGTGTGTGTGTGTGTGTGTTGTGTGTGTGTGTGTGTGTGTGTGTGTGTGTGTGTGTGTGTGTGTGTGTGTGTGTGTGGTGTGTGTGTGTGTGTGTGTGTGTGTGTGTGTGTGTGTGTAGGTGGAAAAGCACTACAGATGAGTAATAACAACCAACATTAGAGAAAATGTGTTTGCAGTATCTTAGTGTCCAAGATGAGAGAAAATTGCAGGATGTCAGGGTGAATACAAGAGGAAGTTGTGGAGGGAGGATTACAATATTACACCACAATATTTCCTGAAAGTTGAGTTTGCAGTCAAAAGGTCAGAAAAAGAAAACCTTACTGTTCCTCTGACACTGGTCCTTCAGGAGATGCTATGTGATGGACGTAGGCCCAGTGGTATTATATGTCACCAGGCACATAGTAAAATAGCTTTGACAACCGTAAAAGCACATACAATGTTGACTGAGATAGATACCAAGTTCGGTATTATGGAAAACCATAATACAGTAGTTTGCCACTACAGTAAACTGAAGCCCCTCTAGATCAACATTTGGAAGTTTAGACACCTCTGAGTTAGTTATTCATAGATTTTGATCCTCTTTAGTCTTCAGTTCCTGCACTGTGTGTGTGCCCAGTGCCTTGCTACTTTTAGACAAGGAGGAGGGGAATACTGGAAACCTGCAATCAGGCCAGTTTACTACATACTGTACATATATGATTTATTAGAAAAGGAACCTGTTCTGCTGCTGAATAGCGTGGCATGCTTCCTCTTTCTGACACACATTCACACAGTCATTACTAATACACACACACACACACACACACACACACACACACACACACACACACACACACACACACACACACACACACACACACACACGCACATGCACACATGCACATACACTCTGATGATTAGAGAAGACAGGTTATTCATTGTCAGGGTTCTCGCTCCTCTCTCTTGTGTTTGCTTTGACACCACACCTGTTTAAGAAGTCTGGGCAATGCAAACACACATAAATCCATGAATCCAAGGACACTAAAACATGTAGACAAATACAATACGAGAAAACCAACTTCTGACTCCACCTCCCAAAAAGTCAACTAGAGGTCTCTGTGAGATTTGCTTGCCCCAAAATAAAATATATGTGCATGACCCTCCTCTGAATCCTATCTATTTCTCTCTCCTTTGACCTCTCTTTTTCTCCTTCCCATCAGGCACCACTCTCACCTCCCTGCAGTTGGCTCTGAAGTTTGCTGGTCTGGTGTACATCCCTACCTTCACTAAGCTCTATCAGGCCACCCTGGACTGGTACCCAGGCCTGGTCTTTGTGTTCGCCAGCTTCTTGACTCTACTGGCAATGATACCCATCAGGTAGGTTGTGGTGGACAACATAACGTTGCTGGCAGTGACAACAACGTGATGTGTTTATATAGCTCAATATCTGCTTAATGGCTGGCATTTAATGTTCATCCTAACAAATCAGAATTTTTTTTTGTCCTGAATATTGTTTTATATGTCATCTTTAAATTTACAAGTGTAATTTGGGGAATGGGAAGACAGCACAGTTTTTGGGTGCATGGGGAAAATCGGGATAAAAATTAGTTAATATGCTACTAAATCTTGGTAAACATAAATATCAATCATTCTTATCTATACCTTTTAATTTAGATAACATTTGTGTAGGAAAGTGTAGATTATACTTTTATTTATCCCCATGGGCAAATTCCTTCACAAAAAACATAAACATAAAGCCAAATAATCATATAACACATAAAATACAGACACATATACACTCAAAGGTCAGGAAAGTGAATAAAATGTCGAAAGTGCGTAAAATGAAAGTACAAGTTCGGGTGTGTATGTGGGGGGGGGGGGGGGTTGGGGGGGGCAGTAATGTACAACCTTGATTGAAAAAAAACTGACAAACTGTGTCATCTTCCCAAACATAATGTCCCCCTCTTGTCCCTCCAGTGTGGTCGGCTGGAGGTCAGCTCCCAGGCGACAGTATGAGAGGATTCTTTGAGACGGGTGATGACACACCCACATCATCATCATCATCAGAAGCAGCGTCAGCGCCAGGCAGACGGGAACTGAAACTTTAAGTTGGCAAAAGGACAACGCTGCTTTAATCCCACTTCCTATAATGTGAACACTTAAGACACTGCACAGAAAGGACTTCCTCCTCCTAGCGCTGGCTGTTATAGGAGGAGCAGACGTGTTTTTATGTGTAACAGGAGCATTTTAGATGGAAGAAACCTAAAGGATCTGGTTTAGTTTAAAGAGATCAAAGCAGATTTATTAAATGCACAGGGACAGTAGCATGAAAAACCACCACCAGTCAACATGAGTACGAAACCCATTCAAAACACCAACACACACCCATTGTGATTGCATCATAATGTGTATTTGTCTTTGAATGACTCAGACAAAAAATCCCTTGTCATTCCCAACTGAATACGGAAAATTAACGACTAGAAACGACTGCACATATTTAAGCCAACAGCTCAAACGTGATCAAATTCAGTGTCCATCCACATAATATGGAACACATTTGACGCCATCTTGTTACTCTGACACTTGGTTTTCATGATTCAGTCCAAAGGTAATCACAGCCGGTACTGTGGCATGAACCCACCCACTGCTACTGTAAAGTAACGTTACCACACTTAATGCTTCTACTTTGGATATTCCCAGTGCTTAGTTACACATCAGTCAATTGACAATGCACTGACATTCTCACTCGCCAACGGTTGTCTTCCAAAAAAGAAATTATTTTTGAAAATATTTAAATGACTTTTACTTTATAGGATTTTGAGGTATTTGCATGCTAACTTCTGAACCTGCAGGTCGGGACAGGGAAAAAGAAACTATAAGTTAAAAAAGAATTTAAAATTAAATAGTAATAAAAAAAATTATGATTTTTCTTTTAATATTGTGATATTTTCAATCCCTTTTAGTCGTGCATGTTTCTATACCCTTACACGTTTGCTCTCTTTGTTACTATTTTTATGGTTGTACATTTGTTACTTTGTTTGTAAATCATTTTAAAAGACACTCATATATTTGAAAAGGTACAATACTGCACATGCATACAAACAATGGTTTGATATTTCAACTTTTCATTGTGAAGTTGTTGGGTTGAAGTTATGCAACAATTTTTTTAAAGCATGTCTTGTCCTTCTGATTTACGGGACTGATGGTGAATCTGAAAGGAAGTCTGCACAGTTTGCATTAATATTTCACTTTCATATGTTGACATAAAAATGTTGCTGTCATATTATGAGTTTATCAATTTAAAAGTTATAACAAAAGGTACAATGTATGTTGGTGTAAGTGTTAAACCAAAAAGGAAAACATTTACTGTAATTACGGAAGCCGAGATCAGCTGTGCTTGCAATAATTTTTGAATGCCTTCATCTTGCGATACAAGAAAACACGGTCTTATTACTTTTTATTCAAGTTCTTCCTTATCTTGAGAAAATATCCTTTTTATTTTTATTAACTTTTTATAAACTGTCATGAATGTTGATTTAAAAAATGTTTTAGGACCCTTTGGTTGCAATGTGAATGAAATTCACTTTCTGGAAATAAAAAAAGGTAGAAAACTAAACTATAAGTGTATTTTTAGAAGAACAGAATTATGTTTTTGTTACACCCTACTGTGACAAAAACATGTCAAACTGTCCTTGTCATTCTGTATTCATCAAAAAAAATAGAGCTGAGCAGAAGAGTAAGAAATGCATTCAAATTGTTTTATTATTGGTCCAATATATCCCAAAAAAAATCATTTGAGGTAAAGAAATTGCATCAAAACGACATCAATATACAAGCTTTTTTTTTATAATTACAACAAGATATTATTAACATTCAAATGTACAATAGAAACTCTGAACGTAAACAGTACACACTGAAATAAAAAGCAGAAGAAGAATTAGTCGTCTTGACTTTTAACCTTCCGTAAAGGTTTGGTTCATCAGGTTTGTCTAATCAGATTCTCTTCATGTGGGAGTCAATGTGGTGAAGACGGGGGAAATTTGGCTTGGTTGATTTGTACATTAAAAAGGACAACAAAAAGATTATCCCCTTTTTTCAGGCTTGTACAGTCAGCCATCATTCTCCATGTATGCAGTCGATGTGCTTCTTATAACAGAACCAAGTTTCCAAACTGAGACGCAAAATGTGTCTCAACCAACTCAACACCAGACTATTAATTGTCATTTTTGGCAACTGAAAGAAAGCAAATTTAGTTTTTCAGCAGACACTTCTGCCAGAGAGAGTAGAATTATAGTGCAAAAACAAATCAGCAGGCACACAGTATAAGATGGAGATTTAACAATGGCTATAAGTTAGAGAAAATTAGCCCGAACTTTTGTTGGGGCTCCAACGAGCATCACAAATAAGATTATTTAGGTTTTTACTCATTGGAAAACCAACAGTGAACGCTTGCTTCTTTTGTACAAAAATAGACTAAGCTGTGTCATATAATTCAGCTGTACATTGGGCTATATTGAATATACAGTATATTGCCATTATAGCAAAAAGACATTTCAATTCAAGTCTGAATGATCCCACAACTTGTGCATGCTCAGGCCAGGTCGCTTCATCAGGTCGGTGCAGTGCCTTCATTCACAGCAGACAGTCTACAGATGCAACAACGCAATCATCCAGTTTTAAAACAGACCCCAGGTACCGTACTGATCTAGTCAAAAACAGTACTAAATGAACAATTTGATCAAAGTCACTTTATGTTTGGTCCGATTCTTTTTCCTTTACTTGTACCATGTTTGCTACATTTCCTATTCTTTATGTTCTTTAAGTTCTTCGTATTAACAAAGTATTATTCTTCTAATTTCTTGTGGTGTTCCAGAGAACAGATCACTACTGTCAATATGATGAACATAATTTGAAATCTAGAACAACACAAATGTTTACGTGAGATGTTCACTTTTCTTTTAAAGTAGTTGTTGGGAATAAAATTGAAATCCTCTGCAGTATACTTAAAAAGGTGCTCTGAGGAACTTTCAGTTTTTGTTCATTCTTGCACCCCCTTTGGACAAAGGTGGTAGTGTTTTTACCATGCCAGCTGTTGTTCCTGGGTGAGCGTACCCGTGACAAAGGCATTAAGAAAAACGATATAAAAATAGCATTCTTTGCCTGATGGTCTAGTTTGCTGTTACATGTCATTTATCAGAGGAGATATGAGCCTGTTTCAGAAATATTTAAAAGTTCCTCGTAGCATCTTTAAGACAATAAAGAAGCGTTGTTTCAAATTCTTAACACCTCCGTCATTGGCTTTTCTAAGTGACTTTTTAATATTTAGGTACAAATACAGCAATTCAGCATCAGTGCTTCCATAGTACTGCCCGCTGTATAGCTGCCAGGACACTGGACCACAGATACTAAGAAAGCTCCTCTCCATTTAAAAGGCGGCTTTCAAAATGCCTAAAAAAATAATTTCTATTTTCTTCATGTGTCACCTAGCTGACTTCTGCTTCTTCCTTCATATATATTTGCATTTGGCTACACAGAGGACAGGCTCTTTAATGTGAAACACAGGACCAGGGTCATTCAACACAACATTGAAAAGAAACAACTGAAACGGGAAATGTTTCTGTTTTGAACAAAGCCTCTAGGAGCACAGATATGAAAAAGTAAAATCAGCACCTCATATCTGAAAATCCTGTCGAAATATAAAACAGAACAGAAAGCAGAAATCATCTTTACATTTGTTGGAAAAATAATGTTTTTTTTATGAGGCTATTACAAGTTTAAATCTATTATAAAAATGAAAAAAAATATTAAAATCGATGTATTTGTGAATGTGGTTCTGGTGAAGATGCCTCTGACACAGTCTGCCCTGGAAAGTGTTTTTGCGAACGTTATGCAACTAGAGTGTGATGAGCTAGCAGTACTGCTCAGGATTTAATGGTATTGCAAACCATCTCTATGGTTAAAAAAAGACATTTTGGGAAAAGTCAGAGATCGGTAAATAAAGTGTGTTCAGCAAAGATTGAGCAATGACGTGTAACAGAATCTCTCAGAATGGATTCTCCCTGAAGGCGAGGCCTTATTTTGAAAAAAAAAGAGAAAATAAAATAGAGAACAGAAAGTGTGACACAAGGTAAAAAAAAAATTGGTACGTGATGCAGTGCTACTCCATCCATTACAGATGTTTCCCATGAGTCACAGCTGTGCAGGTTAACTGTAGTTAACTGTAACTGAGTCAATCAGTCTTTTACCAAACTGTGTAACACAAAACAAGTGGCTTCAGCTTCTAAGGTAAAGGGTGTATCAATCAGAATGCATGTATTGCAATTTAAAAAAGGTACAAGCTTAGTGGTTTTCTTCTTAAAACAAGACACAAATCTAGTTCAAAGTACATGTTCCCAAAGCAGTGCTTGTTTCTTTTAATAATGTCCTGTAAATGAGTGTCACCGAGGCAGATTATCGCAAGATAAAGACATTGGAGAGTGTGTAAAGAGAATACATTGCAGTGTCCTGATGAAGTTTTGCCCTTACATTTCCTCTGTGTGGTTTTCATTGGCTAAATCTGACCGATCCCCAATAGATTTAAAGCCTTTGATTGAAGACCAGAGGAGATGGAAAAAAAACTAAAAAACATTTGATATAAATAGAAACCAATAGAGGCAGCAAAGCATTCAGTCACCAGTTTCAAAAAACATGAAAACTAACCACCAGGGGGTGCCGCTGCACTGCACTCCAGCCAAACCATAGATAGTATATAAAAGGCCCAAACATGCAAAAAATAACATCTTTACACTTTACAGCCAGTGTGATACCTTTCAGAGAAGAAAGAGAATTGAATGAGTCATTTCAGAGGAGGGTTTTAATGGTACAGTCTCAGAGGCTTTTGACTGTAAAATCATTTTGGGGATACTCTGAATTGTATTATTATTAAAAAACGCCAAAAGAGTTATCCTTCATACTGGGCTCAATGTGAACACGCAGAGAACAGACAGAACACATGCCTCTCTGAGACCGTAGTTAAATAAACACAAGCAGCGTTGGCAGGTAACTGTTAATTGGAAATATGAAGTAGAAAAAAGTCAATAAGAAGAACAGCAACAAAAGAAAAAAAAAATATTAAATGTCTGTACATAGTAGGTCTCTCCTCTTTCCGCGAGTGTGCCTAAACGCACCATTCTTTACCTCCTAGGCAGGTCAGGACCTCCGGGGAGACCAATCCTCTCCGTACAATCACTTGGCAGGAGAACAGGGGCACAGTCCAGCAGTGAATGTCTGCTGCCCCTAGTGGCGGCTCCTTTTCCTTGGCATGAGTGTGTGTGTGTGTGTGTGTGTGTTGTGTGTGTGTGTGTGTGTGTGTGGTGTGTTGTGTGTGTGTGTGTGTGTGTGTGTGTGTGTGTGTGTGTGTGTGTGTGTGTGTGTGTGTGTGTGTGTGTGTGTGTGTGTGTGTGTGTGTGTGTGTGTTACAGACAGAAGGATGGGCAGAGACATGAGTGGATGTTTCAGTTCGTCTTGCTTGTTTTGTCCTCTGTCTGTTTGTCTTGCAGGACGGTTATGAGTGACTCCCACGCTGCCTGGCTCTGGAGAGGAGATGAAGATAAAATAAGTAAATACAGTATACATCTGTTATTATAAAGCGCTTTGTTCGGCTTTGAATTTATTATCACTACTGCCAGTTAAAGGTTGAGTCAGTGATTCAGTGATTTTGTCAAAATCCCTTTGTGTCAAAATCAGTGAATATATCCATACGATCTGCTACATGTAAGTACTGTGTGTGCGCTGAAAACAGGTCCAGTGTTCATACACAGCCTAGGCTTTGTAAATCAGAATTTTGCTAGATACGGTGGGCCCCCTTTGTTTACATATCCTTTGTTTACATACCGATTACAGAGCCTAGGCTGCGTATTTACGCCAGATTATTTTCAGCGCACACACAGTATGTACAGGTAGCGGATCATTAGGAGATTTTCAATGATTTTGGCAAAAAGAGATTTTGACAACAAAGTTCTCCAGAATCATTGACTTCACCTTTAATGTGGAGAAGGCTGTAAGTTCGACCCTTGGATAGCTTAGATCATTCTGGGAGTGTAGGTGAAAAGCATTTACCTCCTTATTGCTTCAGTATACCAGACTGTTGTTGGTAACTTCCAGTTGTGAGTACATGCAGAAGTGTTTTTGCTAAAGAGCATATACTCTGCAAATATACCCCGGATAAATACAGGTCAATAACTGACGGATCATTTCAGCTCAGCTGGTGCTTTGTTGGATCTGCTCCCAAAGCTCTGCTTACTACACACACTGAATTATTTAACAGGATTGATTCCTCATTATGCGTTTATGTGTACATGTGGTCTGGAAATAAAGTGATTCGCGAGGACGAGGCGCTGAATATCAAACATCTACACTTCAGTTTGTACTGAAAACATACTCCATGATCGGATATTTGTTGATGTGAGTAAAAATGCTTTTAATTTCAGAAATTGGGATGCTTAGCCATACCAATCACTTCTTCACTGACACGTGAACATTTCCAGCCTTCCTGTCCTTTGTCATAATTTGATGTCTAGTCAATGGCCAAACTCTGACGTCCCCTCTAAGCCCTGAACACAGAGCTTTCACAGACTTCGGTGGATGTTACCTCACCCTACGTGAATGAGAGACTTTCTGAAAAGCTGAACCCCTTATACAATTCTAAGGTCTGCACCACAATGCTGACAACATAACATTAAGGTGTAGTGTATGATCGGTTTCCGTTCCAACTCTAAAAATGTATTGATCAATGACAACAAAACAATTTGATCTAGCCCCAGACATTCAAAGTCCGTTCAGTCACTGCTTTCTAATCCTTCATTATGCCTTCAATCCACCTGTGTACCTTTTCATAGTGGTTGATGTTTTTGTCAGCCATGCCGGTGAGCAGCTGTTTGAAGTCTTGTCTCTTGTTGCTCTGCCAGCGCTCCCAGTCTGCCTTCAGGTCAGCGTTGAAACACTCCACTTTGTCCTGGCATTTCTCTACCTCCAACGGCATCTGTTGCGAGAACAACAAAAAAGACTACATCTACTGGGGCCTGCAGGGGACATAATACAAGACTACAGGTTGCTGGACTACAACCACGGAGGTCTAGGAGGTGCAGGATGTTAAGAGGGTTATGTCGTGTTAGAGTTTCTCCCAATCAGAATAAAAGCCTAAGAAACATTCTTTGTGGGGTTAGTGCATGGGCAAAAGAGATCCTTCTAATTTGCTCAGTACAAAAAGTTTTATTTTGAAAATAATACGAGAACTTAATTGCATTTCCAGGGAATGTACGCATTGCTGGTGTGTAAAATCATTCTTGCCTAATTAAGTTTGTGAAAGAATAAATGCGTGTACGTCATTAGCCGAGTGGTTAGTACACACGGGGAAATGTTACTGTTGGAAAGTGAGGTGAACTTTGAGAAACTAGTGACACACTAGTGAAATAGTGACAGTAAGATGTGACAGTCCACATGTGAAAGGAGCTTGACGTTCACATAGGAGGAAGGAGAAGGCTTACTGGCGTTCTGTCTTCCTGTTTTCGCAATATGGCTGCTTCTAGTCGGCCCTCGTACTCCGCCTGGCTCTGGTCCCGCTTCCTCAAAACATTCTGTAAGCACACCAGAAAATATCAACACACTTAAGTTTTGCAAGGCCATGGATACTTGTACTGATACCGTTCGCATTTCTTTAGAAAAACAATAAAAATGTTAAAAACAGAGTGACCTGCTGAATCAGGGGCTATGTGAGGACAGGACATGACACGTACACAATCACAGATGCCACTTCCTCTATTCAAAGAGAGCAGGTCTGTGGTGCAGTCCCAAATGCACAGTGCAAACTCATTCCAAGCAGGTTTGTACGATAAACTAAGTTCCCACTGTCTTGTTCGAGCATACTAAATTGTGTGGATACTAAATTCCATCGATTTCATCGATTGAATGCAATGGGAACAACTTGTTTTTTATTGTGTGTGATGTTAAAACAGTGGCAGAAAGATCTTATAAAAACAAACACATTTCTTATTTTGTATATTAACTGCTAAAACAGATTCCTATGGTAATTTGCATTTGGTACGTAATGTATAGAAGTAGGATGTTGTATGGATTTGGATTTACAATGTTACAATGGACCTATGTGGAGTAGTAATGCTTTTTCTGCAACAGGCAATTTTTTGTCATTGTTGTAGTACCACATTCAGCCACTGGATGACAAAAAAAAAAAAAAAAAGTGTCCTTTGCAACCCCCCACAGTCCCTCTCACCTTCATTGACTCTATGTAGAGAACATACTCTCTGAGAACAGGCAGGAAGTCCTGGCTCATGTTGTCACACTGATCCTCCAGTGAGCCGCAACACGTGGACACACAGCCGGCCACTCCCTCCAGGGGGCGCTGCAGCTCCTCCTCTGACCCCGCCCAGCTGCTGTACACTGTGCCATACTCACGCAGCTCTGTCAGGTACTCTGCAGTGGTGACAGGGGGGGGGAGGCAAGAATGAAACAAAAAAAGTCAAATTTCTATCAAGTCTGACTGACTTTTTCACTCTTTAACAACCTGTGTGGATACTCCTGTGCCTAGATTTTAAGTTTGAGCATCTAATACTGTACCAACACAAGACATCGAACTGGAAAACAACTCACAGCAGAACTTTATCTCTTTCAGCATGTCTAACTACAACATCTATATTTGTAAAGTGCACATGGAGGATTGCCAAGCTAACATGCATGGCTTTGCTTTTTGACACTGTTAGCTCATAGGCCGTTGTTATCTACAGTGTTCAGTTTTACATCATACCTTTCCCAAATACAGAAACAAATCACCTTTTGTTTTCCTTACAGATTGTAATGATAGGCCAAAGACTAAAGCACATCTGTAAACATGAGCATGTGTTGGCGGCATTAGGCTCGCAGTCATCAACCATGCAGACTCAAGGCTCAAACGTCAGTGGGGTTTTTTCCCCCCCAAACAAACACTACAGCACTACAGAGTAGGTCAATATACTGCTGATAAGTTCACACAGGCTAGTGATAGATGTCCGGCCAAAAAGACTGAAACCGTTTCCTGACTTGAGCTAACCACAGAGATTACTGCTAGTGCACTAGGTCGTGTTGCAAGCAGCACATACACAGCAGTTTCAAAAGGTTGCTTCCTGATGCTTAAAATAAATGGTTTGGAAAGAAGCAACGGAAGAAGTGGTT
Source organism: Ammodytes dubius (assembly GCA_026122265.1). Taxonomy (NCBI): domain Eukaryota; kingdom Metazoa; phylum Chordata; class Actinopteri; order Uranoscopiformes; family Ammodytidae; genus Ammodytes; species Ammodytes dubius. The sequence goes on from CM047524.1 coordinate 11,124,410, forward strand.
TCAGCTCTCTAGCCAGTGAGAGTGGAAAAGCAAATGATGAATAGAAATGGAAAAAATATATATCTATATAAATCTTTAATAGTCCTATTTAAAACATTTACTATTTATAAACCCTTTAGTGCTATTTGTAATGGAATCATTTTCTCACTCGTTAAAAAGGTGCAGTCAGCGATTCTGCAGAACGCTTGTTCTCAAAATCTGTTCAAATCAGTGAATGTCTCTTCACGTTCTGCTACATGTTTGTACTGTTTGTGCGCTGAAAGGAAATCCAATGTTAATACACAGCCTCCTAGGCTCTGTGAAGAGGTACGTAAACAAAGGAGGCCCACCGCAGCGAGCAACATGCCCGTTTACAGAGATGTAGCTGTTCATTAACAATGGATTATTTTTAGCGCACACACAGTAAGAACAGGTAGCGGATCGTGAGGAGATATTCACTGAATTTGACAAATAGTGATGTGCAAGCCCGCTACATACATCCCCTAATAACATTTAAAGGATGACTCAGGTTCATTATAACCCAGAGAATGTTGACTATACATTTCTGTCCGTCCACTACAAAATAAAATCATGGACCTCCGATTGACATATATAATAGGCTCATTTCACTTCTTCTCGTCTGTTAGTCTTTTGTATTCTTTTGAACTGAGTTTATAATTCTATATAATTTTCTTTTCAATTCATTAAAATTATATTCTTTTGAACTTACGTTTTATTAAGACACTAAAGCTGCGAACACACCGCACTGGCCGCGCGGCGAGATTACATACAAAGTCAATGGACTAGCGCGTGGCAGCGCGTCCACCCAATAATCGGCGTCCAGCGGCCGGCGGCGGGCGCTTGCGCGGCGCGTGGCCGCGCCTCATGAGAGGAGCGTGAATCGGGAGCGCGGCCATTTGCGGCGCATCATCGAAGGAGCGTGAATCGAAGGCTTGTGCGGCGAACACGGCGCTGCAGAAAAAGATGAAAAATTTCATCTTTTTCTGCAGCGCCGCCGGGCGCCGCGCCTCCACAGCCAATCAGCGGCGTTGAGATTGCCCAGTGGTCTGCAAGACGAGGTGGGCGTGTGGAGTGAGGACATTGGGCTTCCAATACATTCTGCAAATATGTGTATTTTGCATCTGTTTAGCTGTTGGTTGTACTTTAGCCAAGGCAGCGCCGGTTAGCATAGTGCAACTCACCCAGCTGAGGATAATATGAACCCAAAGTTGACAGCAGTGTCCGTGTGGAATTCCAATATAGTACAGCGAAGCACCGGTGTTGTCCTCCGTCACCCGGAACACTTTCACTTTCAGGTAGGCTGATGTCTGCCTTTATTTTTGCAGCTGAGCACACACTGCTGTTGTTATTGTGTTTAGTATGTTGCTGAATTTCTATTAATATGTGTGTATTTTCGATCATGCTGTTTTAATGATATTTGTGACATGACTGCCGCTGTACACAGTGTACGTACATCTGTATTTTTTGGCACAGCTGGACCATGTTGTTGTTGTTGTTGCACCGTGAGTGTGACGGGTCTGATCTCGGCGTCGGCGTCAGAAATATATGGCCCAATATGATCAAGCGGCGAGCCTCCTGCGGTCACGCGGCCAACCGCCGCCTACGATGAGGCGGCGGTTGGCCGCGGCGGCGGCTGCGGTTAATATGGCCCAATATGACCAAGCGGCGAGCCTCCTGCGTTCACGCGGCCAACCGCCGCAGGCGGCCAATGCGGTGTGTTCCCGGCTTAAGTTTGTATTATCTTGTTGCAAAGTTTAATTTAATTCTTTAATGTTTTCTACAGTTTTAACTTAACAGGGGTAGGATGTGTATCTATCTATCTATCTATCTATCTATCTATCTATCTATCTATCTATCTATCTATCTATCTATCTATCCATCCATCCATCCATCCATCCATCCATCCATCTTTTACCTGACTGCTCTTTGAGGATCCTCTGTGCGATGCGGTCGATGGTTCCTAGTTTCTGTGTGAATGCGTCCAGGTATTCTCCCATGGCGCAGAACTCTGCCGGCCGCGCCCGCAGCTTGTAGCCCCCGCAACGTGCTTCACCGACTCCCCCACCTTGGTCAGCAGGGCCAGAGCCTGACGCTTATTCAAGTCCTAAAAGACACACACACACACACACACACACACACACACACACACACACACCAGAAACAAATGCATTAACTGTTTTTTTCACACAAGACATTAATGGCCTTATTTATATTCATATTGTGTCCTCCATGGTGAAATGAAATCCAATCCCTATGTAATAATCTAATCTAGAAATGGTGAATATTACAATCTTCTCCTCTACCAAACGTGTCGAAATTGTCACCTGGATGTTGAGAAAACCCCCTGCAAGCCTCTCCTGTTGATTTATTACATCTAGCATGCTTATGCCCTACTTTCGGTCCGAGTCCAATTATTTCACTGCTGCCAACGACCTCATTCCCCCACAGGGATCAATAATGGCTTGTGTCTCAGAAACAATTTAGCGACTGAGGGAAGATGTGCAGAAAACTCACACACACACACATACACACGAAGAGAGAAGCAGAAGCCCTGTATTTTGTGGTTTGGCATTTTACTAAGAGCTACTCGAAATTATGGTTTTCTATTTGCATAAATACTCCCAATATGACGAGGTGCATGCATGTGTAAGGGAAAGCACTGAATGTGCCCGTCTGGCTTCTGACTAAAGGAGTTACCACAGTGTATAACCTTGCGTGTGTGTGTGTGTGTGTGTGTGTGTGTGTGTGTGTGTGTGTGTGTATGTGTGTGTGTGTGTGTGTGTGTGTGTGTGTGTGTGTGTTGATCATAGCCAGAAATCATCAGAAATTAAATTGTTCCAAGCACCCTGCAGACACAGCCGGCTGTCAAAAAAATACAAGCAATTGCATCAATAATTAAAGGCGCTCCGAGGAACTTTCATTTTGTGTTAATTCTTGCATCCCCTTTGGACAAAAGCGGTAGTGTTTTTACTACGCCAGCTGTAGTTCCTGGGTAAGCTTACCCATGACAAAGACCTTAAGAAAAACTAAATAAAAATAGCAATCTTTGCACATGATTAAGTTTGGTGTTACATGTAATTCATGATCATCAGATGAAAAATACCACTATTCCAGAAATATTTAAAAGTTCCTCGTAGCACCTTTGATAAAATAAAGTAACTTTCCTCGCTAAAGGGGGGGTGATTATACATTATTTTAAAGATTATTTTTTGGCATTTTCAAGCTTTATTTGACAGTACAGAGTTGAAATGGGGAGACAGAGATGAGGATGACCTGCAGTAAAGATCCACCGGTCGGATTTGAACCCGCGACCACTGCAACGAAGGCCGGACCCAATATGGTACGCGCTCTATCCACTACGCCACCGGAGCGCCCATACAATATTTCAAAAGACTACAATTGACCTACTAAACAAACAGAGACCTTCAAAGCCCCGAGTTGTCTTACCTTGGTGGACAGGAAAGCGTTTAGATGTGGGTTAAAGGACAGGACAGGATGGTCGGCTACTCGCTTCATGAACTTGTCCAGAGCCTTCATCCGTGTCTCCACAAACTCCTCCGAGAAACGATCCACAACGCCCTTCATCACAAACTTCTCTGGCAACGGCTGGAAGACAAATAGAGGAGGAGGAAGAGGAGGAAGAAGAAAATGAGGAGAGGAAGTAGAGTAGAGAGCATCTATTGAGTGTGTTCTTGATGGAGAGCAGGACAGCACGGTTGCATAATGGCTCTCTTTCGACCTACGGGGATGAGGTGCGTCGGCTGGCTGTCTTCCAACTTGATCCTCAGCCAGTCAAAGTCCTGGTAGCGTCGCCGCACGCAGTACTCCGGCAGGTCAAACTCTATCCGTGTCGTCTGGGGAAGGAAACACACACACACACACACACTGAGAACAGTAGATTTCCCTTGACTTAATGTGTTAATACTTGACATAAATTGCACATGATTTTTACTTGACTTAAACTGAAGAGGAAGACCTATAAGCTCTTGCAGCATCCCTTTATTTTAAAGGAATATTTACTTATGTATTACTTATGTAATGAATTAGGTCATTATTCAAATCAGTCAAAAGTTAAAAAATATTTACAGTATGTATGTAAACATAAATTTACTTATGATTAGTTTTCATACATATACTGTATGTTCTTAAATGTGTGTGATGTAGAATTAATTTGAACACACCAATTGAAGGGTATCTCTGTTCATTTAAGTCCATTAAGGATTAGAGTGCATGCATATTGACCTTGAAATATAGCTGACAGTGCACCCACACCTCATATCTCTCTCTCTGTCTGTCTCTCTCTAACAATAGCATGTTAAAAGCAGCCACCCCACACACACTCTCAATTAACACTTTGTTCATATTTGACCGTGATATTTGTCTAGGGCCTCTGAGCCCAAGCACCATAGTGCACATAGCAACTGTCGCCATGACGCCACCCGAACCGCTCCTGGCAGAGTGTCCCCCTGAAAGTGTTTCTCTCCATAGGATCCACCAGGTAACATGAGTTGAGTTATTAAATACATCTCCCCAATGGAAAAGAAATATTAAAGGGGAAGGTTAAGAGAAGAGTGTTTCACTAACTGCATTCTAATCCTTTTCATTTCTCTCTGGATACAATCTGGGCGTGTGCCTTTTTTTTAAATACATTTTGCTCTATACAAATCTTGTGAGAGAACTGTTGGAGGGAGCCTGAGGTTTAAGTCAAATCTTTAGTTTCTTAGCACTCCAACTGACCCTGAACACACCACCAAGGAGAGTTTTTTAAACAATGAAAAGCAACAAAACCTGTCAAATGAATCGAATGTATGTTCACTAATGAGGGATGACCTATCTCAGAGATATTACCTGTATATATATATTTTAAAAAGTGGATATCATTAAGTGTAAATGATTGGCAGGTGGGCGTAAACAAGCCAAAGCACCACTTTAATCCACTTAGATAGATAGTGGTCTAATAAAACCCTTCTGTGCAAATAGAAAAGCAGTGAGCCAGCAGCCAATAGCAGACCTTGGTGGAGACTCTGTAGGTGATGTAGGTCTCCATGGTGGACACGTGCTTCTTTGGGTCGTCGACAGTGACGAACAGGTCGCGCGTTTCCGTGGAGACGTAGAGGTGGCGCACGTTGTCGGCCTCCAGCTCGTCGTCCAGCTGCAGCCTGTTGAAGAGCGAGCACGTGGAGGCGGGACTAGACGGGTCTACCGGCGTGCCATTGGTCAGGCCCGAATCCTGTGTGGACTGGGACACAGAGACAGAATGACGAGGTGACATCAAAATTCAGATGCAAACAAAGAGCTGATAGTTTGATGCTAAATTGTGATGCGACTGTTGTCAAAGGGGCTCTTGTTGAGGCTGCTGCTGCTGCTGCTGCTGTAGCTGTAGCCTACACACCCAACATCACCTGACAATAACACCAGCTTTCTAAAAGAACAATTGCGGAAGGGAAATTTAATATGTGTGGACTGGACTGGGGGACACACTTTGAAAAAAATTGGTAAAACAGCTAGTAATACCATCTGCAGACAAAGACGTTCATCATGATTTTTTTTTTTTAAATTAAGAAATAGTTTTTGTCATTAGCAAAGGATAACTTTTGTTGTATAAGTTCCTCCATTGTATCCTTGTATATGTTGGACAAACAGGTGTTCTATGTATTAATCAATAGAATTTGGATCTGAACAATAACACTGGCAAACTGAAACAGACTTTTCAAACATGACACCCTTTTCACAGCTTGCGTAGGTGTAATATAAGTGCTGCCAGACTTGTATTGTAACACTTTCAATTTATCAGGGGATTTTTATGTTTTTTTTTTTCTTTTTCTTTTTTTTTTTTAGAGCAAACCACCAATGTCCCCAGCAGGCTCCATCCAAACACAGCATGAGTGCTCAGAAAAGCTATAACAGTAAAAAAAATAAAAAAAAGAACTGGACAAAAAGTGTCAGCTTTGGAAAGTGTCTACTCAAAAAGGAAGAGACGTAAATCGTGACATTAACAGGGAAAAGAGAATTGTGCGTTTGTTTTTCTACTTCTAGTTGCCATTTAATCTCATTTTAATACAACGCATGTTGAAAACAACACACATTTCTCTCACTACACCACTGACAACTGGTGTGTGAGCATGTGTACAACTTTCCTCCATTGTCAATCAGTGTTGAATAAAAGTGCTTTCCATTTGTCTATTCCAATCTCACTCCTGCAATACACACATTTTCTTGACACCTGTCCCTGCTACTATACAAACACAGAAAACCACACACACACACACACACACACACACACACACACACACACACACACACACACATCGTCAGCAGCCTGTCTGTGTGTGTAAGTGCTCTTTTTTTACACTGCACCGGTAATCACAGCTCAGATAATTGCAGGCGTTGCATCATTTCATCGCTGTGAATGAACAACCAGGCCACGGCTACACACACAGCCACAGTCAGACAGACAGACAGACAGACAGACATACAGACAGACAGACAGACAGACAGACAGACAGACAGACAGACAGACAGACAGACAGACAGACAGACAGACAGACACGAACAATCTGGAAATATTAGATTGGGGGGAACCAGATCTGTCTGTAATGCAGAGCAGGGAGATGTATTAATGTAATAATACATATTGCGATGGAGGAATTGATACAATGTGGAGTAGTTCTGCTTATTGTAATATGTAATTGTAATTGTGTTGCATTTAAGAAGCTTTACGGTCATTTCAAATTTTCTAAACACACTTGACAGACAGTTTTGGCTGAGAAAGATGGCCGGTGATAAACCGTATACGTGGTTGTTCATTGGATCCAAATGACTGTTTTGATATGCCTTTCTCACAGCAGACTGGCTCTGCTACACTCAAGTGTCCCTGTGTTTGACAGTGATCCAGCATGAACAACACCAGGACACTGAAACCAACACAGCTGAGCTAAATGGAACTCAGCCAAGTATTCAGTTCTACCTATTTCCAATTGTGCTTTTCCTACTGTGACAGGTCTAAATAACCCCTGTTAAAAAGTGCTATTAGATGACTGAATCTACTGAAAGATATGATAAAATATCGAATGTGAGCACTTGTAGTCTTACCTAAATTTTACATCACTAGATTTTTGATATTGTGGGACTGAGTCGAAAGTGTCATGAACTGCAAATTCCAGTAGCATACAAATGTAATTAATAGGTAATAAAATGTTTATACATCCTTACAAAAAAAAATGCCTCCATGACTCTGGGCATTCATGTATGAAAAAATAAAAATGTTGAAAGTACCTCAACATGCAAAGTATTGTTGTAACCTTGTTGCAAGGACAGCATGGCAGCATCTCCTATTGGCAATAATTAACTTCAAGTTAATTTAGTTTAGTAAACCCAAAGTGGTTGCTGAGGCTGTTGCTGCCGAGTAAACCAAGAGCAGGGAGTATAAAAGCTTGTTTACTTAGTCCGTGGCTGTTTACATGGTCAGTGTAATGCATGTGTGAAATCATAATCCAGTGGAAATGGGGCCAACAACACATTACTCATAGGCTAGTATTGCGTGCATCAGAACTATCCTTTTCCCTTCCCATCTATGCTTGTGTGTAGCCTATATAATGCATGGGTGGTTTAGTTGATGTATTGCAATACAAGTGAGTAATTTCATAAAATAGCCTATATAGCTCGCTACGACAGTGATTGCTGAGATTTAGCTTTCATGTTTCATCCAGCTGTTATTGAGTAAGCCTACTTAAGGCTCAACTCTAACCTCCAGTCATGGGCAGTGAAACCTCATACACAAACATAAATAAACAAACTTTAACCAGATAAGGCGTTGAATAATGTTTTCCCCCATTGGCCAAAATCCACTAGTTTGCTGCTTCTTCCTGTTATGTTTATCCATAAACACAGGTGCCTGTCTGAAAAACTATTCTTTCATATGATTAGCAGCAGTCCTCTCTCAGCAACCCCTCAAAGCAGTCTCGGTGCAGCCCCCAGTAGCCCCAGTACCTTGTCGCCTCCACCTCCACCTCCTCGACTGACGGTGACGGAGAGCGGCTCCTCGGCGGCGGACAGCGGGTGGAGGATCTCCGCTATGGGCTTCTGTCCCGAGCTGGCCAGGCCTCTCGGAGCGCCGACACTCATCCTGCAGGCGGCGGGAAGACGTGGCCAGGTGGGTCGGGGGGTGACGGCTGTCCGGTTCTCGCGGGCGTATACGGTTAGGAGTTGAAGACACAGAGGGGAGGCTCTTTTTTTAATTTCTCAGTTCGGGGTCTGTTCCAGTTGGGATGGTGGACCCTCTGGTTGGCCACAACTGTCAGCTGACTTTCGAAGCTGACTCGCGAAGCTCCGGAGGTTAAACCTCACACGAACCCGGATGTAAACACATGCGTCACGTGACAGCGAGCGCCGAATGAAACACCAAAGATCGTCTATCGAGAAGGTAACATGTTACTTTTTTTTAGGTTATTGTTTAAGTTAATTCAGACATGTCAAACACATTTGAATATTATACTTACTGGAAAAAAAACTCACAAAAAAAATCGGGTGTTGTGTACTTTACTATTTTTAATTTGTTTAAGCTTTTACGCTTTTGGTGACCGGATATAAGCAGAGTGAGACCTCTGTTCTCATTGTTCTATCCAACCGACCGAGCCACTGAAACACCGTACACGGTCTCGAGGCAAAATGCACTCGGGTAACAGCACATAACCAAGAGTTTTAACGTATTTTTAAACATTCAGCTCATGTTAAAGTGCGGTATGACAATACGTCCTTTGTCATTTATCCAAGTTTGTCTTCCGGGGGGACTTTTATCGTTGCTTGCTATCCTCCAATGCTGTATTAACTGACCGGAAGGAAACTCAAACAACTACAATAGAAGCTAAACCATTAATAAAAAACCTCTGTGGTTATTTTAACCACCACTTGCTCCCTACCTATACTGACATGGCTACTAATCCACCAGGACAAGGTAAATATTTAGTTCGTAAAGCATTACATACTTTATATCTAATGAAACACCATATTTCCTCTTCTTGTGTACAATTTTGGATTATGCTACTCAAAGACAATATAGCCTACAGGCTCCTTAGTGGTTTACACAATATGTGCCCATATTTAGATGAAGTAAGTTTATGCATAATGTCCCGTTTGTCTTCCTGTCTCCTCCCGCTGCCTCTTTAGTCCACCCAGCCTTCCCCAACAAGGCCCGAGTGGCGATCCTGGCCGAGCTGGAGAAGGAGAGGAAGCGACTGATCCAGAGTCAGTCCATGAACACTCCTGGAGCCAGGTAGGCTCTTCTGTCTTGTGTGTTCTGTCATGGAGGACGAGAATACCTTTACCTCAGTCAAAAATGTATTGGGGCAAAAATAAAAAATATTGGGAGTAACCAACCATAGATTCGTATTGTTTCCCCTTTCCCTCTCCTCCTGCAGCATCTCCCTGTCCAGACCGAGTCTGAAGGATTTCAGGGACAACGCAGAGCAGCAACACATCGCTGCCCAGCAGAAAGCTGCCCTGCAGGTGACACCCACACACACAAACCACTTCAAATTGTTGCACTTAATTCATTCATTCGGAGAAAAAGAAAAATCTCCATTCTAAATGATGTGCTAATATATAATAATATAAGGTGATGTTATTCATTCAAACGTGGATCCTTTATGTGGTAGTCTGGCTTCATGATACTTGAAGGTGTGTGAGTTTGACAGGTGATTGGTGATGTGATGCAGGCAGCATAATGGTTTTATTGTTTTGCAAATCACAGCCACAAAGATGCCTGTACACAAACACAATTATCAGTCACCAGCTCTAAAAAACATTATTTGTGTGTGTGTTTGAGAGAGGGGGGGGAGAGAGAGAGAGACGTTTTGAGACAACTCGAAACCTCTTACAGAAGTACAAAGAAAAATCAAATTGAAAATCCTTTGGCCAAAAAAAAAAAAAGGAAACAGGGGCAAAGTAACAACATCTATCTACCAACACCCACATAACATCCCTTGTGTTTGACTATCTAATAATGAATGTCAGTATACAGTAAAAGGTTCTGGTAAAATGGACCATTTCCTAACGTGTGTCTTCTCTTGCAGCATGCACACGCTCACTCTACAGGCTTCTTCATCACTCAGGACTCCTCGTTCGGGAACCTCATCCTCCCTGTGGTTCCGCGTCTGGAGCCGCCTGAGCCTCTGCCTCTGCCCAGCCCCAGCCCCAGCCCCAGCCCCCTCAGCCCCAGCCCCAGCCTCAGCCTTCTTGATCTTTTTACCTATATTGTCCCCCTTCCTTTTCTCCTGCCCTGTGGGGAAACTCAAACTTTGGAACAACAGACATGCACATTGGACTCCATGTCTCTCCCGGAGTGTGAATCCATCATTTTCACAAGCTGGCTGCTGAATTGAGGAAAAGCTTTAACAAACAGTCCGAAGAAGGATCAAGATAACTGTGCCACATATTGTAATCCCATCGAGAGGCTAAAAACAATACTTTCAACTCTGCTCTGTCGCTCATCACAGCACTGATCACACGGCTCTGCACAAAATGCCAATTTTTTTTTTTACATTTGTAATGGATTTGTATTGATATTTGGATAATAAAATAGTTACATTCAATTGTGACTATATTGAATGTCACCTTTATTTTTGCATACATGAAGAGGGTTAAGGTAATGCTCACATTTTGTTTGTTTTTTGACAATTTTTTAAACTGCTTGTTTATCATCAGCAGCCTATTTAAACTTTTTAATTCATTTAGAATAGTGACTGTAGATGTGTAGATTAATTTCAAATGAAGAAGGCAAAAGCTGGACATGAGGAGGAACTGTCGTCTCCTCTCACAGTGTGATGTAACACTGACCTCTAGTGGCTGGTGGGCATCATCAACGCATATTATAATATTATATTATATTATATTACATTATATTATATTATCGGTTTTGAGAATGAGATAGGACTTTTCAGTGAAGAAGTGTAGAAGACATTTTGGATCCAGACTCTGTGTAAAACATATCTGGAGGTGACCTGTACTTATGGTTCTGAGATCTTAAATGATTATATTAACAATAAAGTCCTTCTTTGTCCCATATACATTTAACAGTCTTCCCTTTAAATCGCTATTTGTGTCTGGTATGGTTTAACATAGACTAAACTCAATAAACTAATTACAAATAAATTACTAAAAAGCATAGGGCTATCTGATCATTCACTCTCATTAAAACACATCAACATATGAATATGCAAATATTGTTCAGTAAATAGGCCTACTCTGCTTTGACGTTAAAAAAATAATTTATAGCAGGCCTATGTTTCTTTCCACATAAATAAGTTAGATTAAAGCTACAGTGTGCAGCATTTATTGACATTTTTTAGAACAGACTTGGTAGAAAATTGAATATAATATTCACAAGAGGTGCTTGCTTGAAAATTCAAGCTTTTTTTTATTACCCTATATAAAATAAGCCTTTTATATCTACATAGGAACAGGGCTCGCTGCCATGTGTTCTACAGTAGCACAGAATGGACAAACTAAAAGGCCCTGGGTGTCCACCAGAAATGCACCTGTTGGAAGACTAAGAAGATCTACAATATAATTAATAACTAAATACATCTTCACCTCATCACTTGACATTGTGGACTTGAGGCAGTGGTGGATGATACAATCTTAGTAGTAGCCTAATTATCTATTTATCCTTGAAGGCCACCTCCTACCACTTTACAGCCTAGCTTCTGTAAATTATCTGAAAGGGAGAGGCAGACACTGAGAGTTGCAATATAGAATCTCAACACTAGATGCTGCTAAATACTCTGATATTACACACTGTAGGAAACCTTTATTTATTTTTTTATTTTTGAACTTATATTTCATTGCAAAATCCAACATTAGAATATATGAAACGCCTATTGCAAAAGGTAAACTAAAGGTGCTACTTCACTTAAAAATATGTGCTTTCTCACACTGGAAGTGGATATGACGTTTCTGCATCATAGCATACATTATGCATATAGGCCCACCAGAGGCGTCCTACGTGATGTCACAAAATAGTACTGGCATGGCGGCTACACATGTTCAAGTCAGACCTAAAGTGAGCTGAGATTCAACATATGAACTCGAAAAATGTTCATATGCAAATCATGCACATTGAAGGTAAAACATCCGAAATCTAAACATCATTTTACCTGGAAGGGGCCTTTAAAACATTGATTTAAAATATATATAGATGAACTCATGGAATGGTCGATTAATAATATTTATATAGGCTAATTAATTATGATTGGATATGATTTAAAGAGATTTATCTTATTTGTTTTAAGTGTAGGCGGCCTATTAAAAGCTGAGTCGATGACGCACAGATGGACCACAGAACAGTAGCCTACGTTTGTATTGATGTCGTTCATCTCTGCAAAAGATGGAGCTTAAAAAAAAAATAGGTTATGCGAGTTTTTTTGAGAGGGGGTTGTAGCCGATTCAGTGGTCTGTACACTGACCATGGTCTCTACCACCAGGGGGTGCTGGAGGGACTGCTACGGACCACTCAGTAAGTGGCACCGACCACTCAGCGACCACATACAACTGGTCATGACCACTAGGGACCAGTGGTCATTGCCACTAGGGGCGCTAAAGCTAGGGCACGGACCAGACAGTGACTGCTCACTGGTCTCACTTTCTCTTCATCTCTGTACATGGCTGTAATAGAAATGCTTTTAAACATAGAGATCCATTGACTCTGCATGTATTTCATTTTTGTAGCACTTTCTGATTTGTTTATAGCATAACTTAGGAAGAAGTTTTAAAAAAATAAAAAATAAATAAAAAAAGTCGGATATTTAATTTATTGTAATTAGCTTATGCTGTACTCTGACGCTTGGGCACACACACACACACACACACACACACACACACACACACACACACACACACACTCATTAACTGACAGCACTCACACACACTACTCTGGCAGGGACCAGTCAGAGACCACTACACTGGTCATTACCACTAGGGGCGCTCAAGCAGGTAGCACGGACCACTCAGACCACTCAGCAAGTGGTACCGACCATAGACATTATAAAGGATGTCTATGGCACCGACCACCCAGCGACCACATAGCCTACAACTGGTCATGACCACTAGGGGCGCTAAAGCTAGGGCACGGACCAGACTGGTCTCACTTTCTCTTCATCTCTGTACATGGCTGTAATAGAAATGCTTTTAAACATAGAGATCCATTGACTCTGCATGTATTTCATTTTTGTAGCACTCTCTGATTTGTTTATAGCATAACTGAGGAAGAAGTTTAAAAAAAAAATCAGATATTTTATTGTAATTAGCTTATGCTGTACTCTGACGCTTTGACGCACACACACACACACACACAGACACACACACAGACTCACTCACTGACGGCACGGACACACGCTACTCTATCACGGACCAGTCAGAGACCACATACCACTGGTCATTACCACTAAGGACCAGTGGTCCTTGCCACTAGGGGCGCTAAACTAGTGGCACGGACCACACAGTGACTGCTCACTTGTCTCACTTTCTCTTCATCTCTGTACATGGCTGTAATAGCAATGCTTTTAAACATAGAGATCGATTGACTCTGCATTTATTTCATCATTGTAGCACTCTCTGATTTGTTTATAGCATAACTGATGTGAGAGCAAAGGATTGTGGCAGTTTTAATGTTGAAGCGGATCATTGTTAAATTGATGGCATATGCGCATGTTTAGGTTATTTGTGTTATATTGGGGGTATTTCCAGTGTGTATACCGTTTGTGTGGTTAGGACAACATACCTTTATTATCTATTTCGCCACAATGACCCAAGTTGTCCTGTAAAATATATAATTGTGAGCAGGTAACCTACGACCCTAGATTATTAATTGTAAAGGACTGCAGATGAAAAACTAGTTTGCATGGCTCAACCTGGCATATGTACAGAAATGTTTATATACATGCACTGTACCTGCCAAATCAATAAATATGAATACAATCAAGTGAAGCTAGTCATATCTGAAACAGCGCCCCCTGGGGTCCAGCCATGTAGGCCTAATTTAGTTTATTTAATGATCTGTACACTGACCATGGTCTATGCTACTGAAAAGACCAGTCAGCGACCGCTCCTTATTATAAGTATGCCTGCCATTTTATCTTATATCATGCCTCTTCTTCCCCCGTGGGAAATAAGGCCGACCATGGATGACCTAATTAAAATATACTACAGCCTACTTTGAAATTTGATTCAGCAATAAATCAAAATAGGTTAATAAACAACAACCACCATTTATTCATTAACACTTTATTGGTCAATTGATATTCCAAGGAATTGTTCTGCCTTGAACCTGGAGAAGCCCTCCAACCTCATCAGGATGTCAATTGTGGCCTGTGTTAAAAAAAAAAAAAAAAAAAAAAAAAAAAGTAAAAAGTTATTGGTGAAAAGTACCAACAGTCAGTCAGTTCAGTAAAGTGGGATATCAAGAGTCCTTAAACATGCAGTATTTAATTAAAATGCATACCTCTGGCATCATCACGTCAATAATGAAGTCGAGGTTTCTTAAGTCAGTGTAGACCAACAATATTGCTGACTTCACTAACTCGATGAGGTCTTCAAACTGTTGGATATTGTACAGAAAACTAGTCATTGCTCTTCGACCACTAAAATAAGTAATTATATTATTTAGTTACATAAACAAGTTACGTTTTTGCCACTGAAGACAGATGGTCTCTGATTGAGAATCCGTTTTAGTGCAGGGTTTCGCCCCGGGTTCTTCCAAATGAACATCCTGTTGGATTTTCTCTCCCCACATTCCAACATTTCTTTCAGGGCCTATCAGAAAGACAATCAGTTGAGAATGAGAACACAGTTTGGTGCATTATTGATATGAAGAAGAAAATAAATAATACAAACCACTATTCTGTCTTTTGAAATAAGGCCTTCAACTCCTTTGCTCTTGAGGTGTGTCAAAGTACTGCAAGTAAATAAAAAACACAATGTATAGTACAACATCTCATCTTTGTGGACAAAAACAAAAAACACATTTATATATGCATTATCCAATTCTCTTAATTTTAATATGCCAAAATAAGGAAGGGTAGTGACTCAGTTGGTCAAACCTGCTGAAGGAGTATGGGTGAGGCAGGTCACATCCGCAAGTGAAAATGTCTCCCTGAGGCTGATAATCGGCACAGTCCTTGTGCAACCAGCCGTTGCAGGTCTCACATTTCACCCAATCCTCCTTTTGTACATGTGGGTACAACCGCCTACAATTTTAAAAAGGCACAAATATTATATTACTATTTCTGAAGTCATTTATCGAAAAATCCAACATCCATGAAGGCTGCAGAAAACCTAAGATTAGAAAATCTGTCTGGTACAATACTGCCAATAAATTCTGTGTGTCTACTTCACCTTGTTTTTCCTCTTCCACTGCCGTCATAATAATTGCAGGCATGGATGGCTTCTGCCATGCACAAGTCGCGCACTTTCTTCCCCTTGGAAAAAAACAAACAATTAAGAGTGTGTTAAAGATTTACATTTTGATTTCAAAACACTTTATCTTGTGTGTCCATACAAAAGAAAAGATTGGTTATGTGGACTAATGATCATCTCTTCCATAATTTGGCAATATTGTCACATCGATCGAATATATCAGGTATTGAATTGCATTGTTTACATTACCTCGGGAACAGCATCTGCAATTAAACAGGCTGCATGGTATATCCTGAGATGGCTCAGTTGGATTTGGTTCAAGGGTTCATTTGTCATTTTTATTCCTCCAATATCAAGCTCTGCTGCCTAAAGTGAGTGATACAAAACTGTCAATGTTTTTACAACACATATCTCATCTAATAACATTTACATAAGCTATTTGTAATCACTTTAAACACGAGAACTAGTCAGCCAAAATTCACTCAACAAAACAATACTCACTGTGAGGATGAACACACCACAGTTGACACCATCCTTCTGTCTCCACTGGTCCGGATATGACACGGACCATTCTTTCAGCATCCATACGGTTTCAAAAGCTCGGCTAAACACAAAAGAAAAGTGTTGTACTTTGTGACCAACTTTGTAAACATATTTTGCATAATTTTCCTTAACATGTCATGCTTTTTAAAACAAAAACATTGGATACCATAGAATGTCCATATCCCGAGTAGAAATGTCCTTGTTCACCTCCAGGGAATCATATATTCGAATCTCTTTTTTTGAGCCATCCAATACCTGCGAATATAGTGGCCATTATTAGTATCATGGCATTCACTTGAGACTTTGAATAGGAATTCTGGTATTTTAAGAAAAAAAAAAAAACTGCTTTTCATTTGAGTGAAGTGCTTACCCACAGAATGAAGTGATTTCCTGTTTCTGGAGTCGGATGGCCAACAACTCGGGGAAACAGAACAGCTGAGTCTTGCTTTACATCCTTTAATAAAAAAAGGTAACATTCAATTAACTTATCAGATACAGCAACTCAGGCATACTTTTGGAAATTTTATAAATATTCACTGTCCCCGTCAAATAAAGCAATAAACTTAGTAAGCAATAAAAAAGTAATCAAATATAAAATCTTGTTGTATATTCATTTAGTGCATTACTTTTAATAAAGCAAAAAAGAACAGGCATTGAAACCCCACAAGCTCACCTGGATGCATGATAGATGCCGGGAGCTGATAGATTCCCCATTCAACCAGTTTCTCCACCAAGCTGTAAAATGGTATGTTTGCAAAGCAAACACCTGTTTAAAAAAAAGAATAATAATTAAAGAACAAGCTAGTGCATCGTTTTGGCATGCAAATGTCTTTACAAAGAATTAAAAAAAAGGCACATACATTCTGCACAGGTCTGGTCATTTGGAGTAGTCTCACATTGACTAGCTGTGAAGGAATAAGCGAAGCTATCAATATGGATGTTTATGGTGTCACTGTACTCATCATAACATACATAAGAGGCTACTTACATCATCTGTAAGCCAAGGACAAGAGACGTGGAGGTCATCGTCTAATAGAGCTTGAGGGCAAACACTTTGAAGGTCTGCGAGATAAACGAATGACTCCTGCACTTTCACAATGGCATAGTCTGTTGCAGTCGTCTTGTACAATGCAGACAGTTTCTCCTTTTGTGTGCGTGTATGGGAAGGGGGGCATTGACAATTAGATCAGCCAAGATACAGGTGAACTTAAAGTAACTAGTTAAAACTATGAATCCAAAGGTGATCAAACCTACAACAATGTAGGGATAGGATAGCATTCTTTTTTTATGTCAGGTTGTCACAGGTTCAATTGCTACATCTGACTTTACCTTGTGCTCTTTCTGAATCGGAAATTGCTGTATTGTGAACCCCATTCCGGTCACAAGCTGCTCTGTGCAGTCTTCAGGAACTTCTTCACCAAGATGTTCTGTTGGTGCAGGCCTCATTACCTCTGCAGAAAACATTTTTTAAATTAACACAATTCCGTTATGTTTATAATAAGATTTTTTTTCTTCTAAATGTATTACAAATTCTCATTCATATACCTGTACTCTTTAGCCTAACCCGGCCATCTGACCCAATTTCAAGTTCTTCTTCGGTTTGTTTTTCCAAGTTTTGCATAAACTTGAGATTGATTAGGTCATTGTGAAGATGGAAGACCAACCTCGAACAAAACAAAAAATGTGTCTCCTTCATTTGGCATAGGAAGTATCGGTCGTAAGAGAGCTCCCTATTTTTTTGTTCAGCTTCTGAGGAATTTACATAGCTGCATAAATCAGGAACAAGGTTGAGGCTTCGTAGCATTTCCTCTGGCCTCGTCTGGTTCTTCTGGTGAAAGCGGTCATACAGGGAGTAGCGGTCTGAGGACCCTGTAATCGGATGTGGGCTTTGAAATCTGTCTTGTTGATTTTCATTGTTTTGAATGTCTGTCTTCCCAAAAAGAAGATTTTTTGTCCAAGGAAGTTGGACTTCTAAAGTTTTTTTTTGAGCTGCCTGTATGTTTTCCTTTGAGGCCTCACAAAGCCTTCCATCATTGGGATGAAAAAACTTCTGTTCCGTTCGGTTGTTAGTGTGCCTCGCAACACGCCCAGCAACGTCAGAAATGTAGATGTTTGGGGGATGTGCAAAGCTCAACAGTCCGTCTGCATGGTCCCTTGCACTTTCTTGCCACAAAAGTGGGGAATAATAATATACAACAGAGTGAGTGCAGCCCATGTGCAACACACCACCTAGATGGAGACAATTGATGATCACTGACGTTACTGATACAGTATCAACTATTCTATGATGCAAAACATTGACATTCAATAATATTTAACTCTATACCTGTATAATTGGAAAGTACAACAACCCTATAGACTAAATAAAGATGAATATCCTTGTGGGACAAACTTGCTCATTTAAAATAAATAATGTGTTCAAATAAGTGCTCGATTGTATTCTTACCCCCCGTTCTCTGCAGCTTGACATACATTTTCGGATAGACATCCTTGTAAAGAAGCATTTCCTCAAGTCTGTTTATCAAGTCTGTCTCTGAGCCCTCTGTTGAAACACCCAGATCTGAGCAAGCTTTTATGAGCTCACTCCTGCTAGCCTGCAAGTGGCATGTTGAAGAAAAAAAAGAAAAATCACAAATGCTAGAATTTCCAAGGTAAATATGAACACTTTCAGTAGCAGGAAAAAAGTAAATAGATGCGTTAACAGGGAAACTTCACTGTATTAATGACTGTACTTGAAATAAAATAACTCCACCTTTTTCGATTCCATCACACGGAGAAGTTCTTCTTCATCCAAGCATGGACCTTTACGGGGTTTAGGTTCAGCAGTTGGCCTGTTGGCAAGACCTTTTAGAACCTCAGTCTTGGGAACCACATCTCCAATTCTCGATGCAGGGCCAATCCATGGCATAAAATGGGAATGGGACAACTCCTCCGAGTATGGGTTGTGGGTTTTCAACTCTAGAACAGAGGCAAATAAATGTTTTGTTTGTTGTCAGTTTACATTTAAACAATCATTTCACAGGCCTTAATTCACAGCGTTGTACAATCACAAACCTTCGCAGATTCCACTTGCTATAATTTCTTTCTCAAGGCGGTCCCATTTTGCCTTGATGTTGATGGATAGATCCTCATCCTTTACGTCGTTGGTATTAGGTCTCTTCATCAGACTCACTAGTGGTAAAATAGTCAATAGTAGCGCCGTCAGAGGGATGGAGAAAACATGGTGTAAGGTGGGAGGAAAAGGGGGAACATTTTAGTAAATGTGTCCTGTAGTTAAGTAGAAAAATTGTTATAGTATTGAGTGTTTCACACAGTGCAATTTACTAGAAACAAATCTTCCATAGTTGAAAATTATTTGAACAGAAAAATTAAATTGCGCTGTTAAAAAACCCAAAATTAAACTAGTTTGTAACCCTTTACTAAAAAAAATAAATCAATATTTTTTAAACCCACCACAATTCTAATTCTCTTTTTCAAACCACAAATACAAATTTCATCAGATGTATATTAAGTATTCACATACCAGGCACGTCGAAAGACAACTTCCAGTTAGCATCCGATATTGCTATTGGAGGGTTGTGGCCACATCTGTAGCAGAAGAAGTCATACGTGTAAGCTGTCAATGCAGAATAGTGGAAAAAAGCCCTCCGTATGGTGTTGTGGTGGATAGTGACGTTGAGCTGATGTTCCATAGCACTGATGAACCGGCCAATCGCAGTGTGGCTCTGTTAAGGACACAAATAAGTTCTTATATTATTCACAGAACATTACATCTTTGTGTCTTGTCATAAAAAGTCAGAAAGTTGATATTACCTTAAGTAAATTGGTCATGAATGAACATAACTGAAGTGTAAGAAACACTCTGTTGTTGTAATTGTGAAATCCTGTCAAGTAATTCTGACATCTGACAGGTGATCTGCAGACGGGACAAGTTTTGATGTAGACATGGATATCTAAATGGAAAGAAAAGTACATATTTAAAAAAGTATATATCTTAAATTGTTAGGGTAGTGGCAGGCAGGCAGGCAAGTAGGACCCAAATGCAGACTTTTAAAGTTTTAAAATATTCAGATGTTCACAGTATAGCATAAGACATAGCCTGGCCAGCATCCACAAATGTATACTGGACAGATATACATTATACTTTGGTCAAGCTACTTTTGTTATTTTCCTCGTGACATCGTAGTAATCCAAATAATGTGTAATAGAAAAAGAAAATAGAACAAAATATATTTAAAACAATTTAAGCAGGCAAACCTTTGTGAACTGCAAGTATCCCATATATTGTTCCCTTTTTGGTTACAAGTTTCTCCTCCGATAGATCAGGTGGCGTAGGACCTGGGCAGTAGGGACACTTGGTTTCCTCTGGAGTGAACCTTTCAGGGACAATTGGTGCAGTGTTCTTTAGCTCCTCTGGGAGTGTGGGAGGAATTCTTTTTGTACGCCACATGTACTCGACCATCTTTTGGATTTGGACTGAACTGATATGTTCTTGCCTTTTGCACCCCTTGGATGGCTCCATGTCTTCCCCGTACAAATCGTCATCCGTGTCACTGCTGCTGCAACCCATGTCTTTCTCACTCTCTTGTAATAGATGCCGTCTTTCCTGATAGGTCCAGCACATTGACAAAAGGATGTGAATACAACTCCTTTTGTTTGTACATCTGCAGCGACAAGTCCATTTTCCTGTTCCGGTGTCCAATGTGACTCTTGTCCTGCCAAAAGTACACCAGCCGTCTATTTTTCCTGTGTATACTGAGAAATTTACTCTTAGACCAGAGTAGCCGTGTTCATCATAAAATACTGGAAATACACCAACAGTTCCCTCTTGTTTGGCCTTGTCATTCAACCGTGTGCATTCATCTCTGGCTGATCCAGAAATCAAACCTTTGTCAAACATCTCCCAAATGGAAGGCGTCTTAAGCAGTGGAGGTGGTTCATGGGGCTTGAAGTGTTTCACCCTTTCAAGGTGGAAACATTCCCTGCCTGTAGCCATGGTCATAAATTCTCTGCAGCCCGCTGCTTCACAATCTATGACCTGATTCCTAAAGGACTTGCAGACATGTACAATTGTACGTGGTCCTGATTTGTCCTTTGCAGTAACAAAAATTCCTTTTGCGTTGTCCACCATGAAGATTGGTTCTGCGAATTTAGCATGTTTTTCTTGTTCGTGCTTTCTTAAAGTAGCCGATGTGGAAAAGCACACTTCACATGAGGGACACGGAAAGGATTTTTTCTTCTGTTTAACAGAATCCACAGGTTTCTCCTTTGTACTTATTTCTGGAGAAAAGGGGGACAAATAAATTACAGTATACTGTATATGGTGCATCATTTATTTCATAATATGTCATGTTATGGCTATAGGCTTGTAAAAATATCCAAAGTGTGAACACTTTGTTAAGCACATCTAATATTCAGTTAAATATTTGTCTGAACCAAAAATATTCCGAACCTCACCATTTTCTCTTTGCAATGCAAATACATACGTTTAGTGCTTAAAACAACAGCATGGATTATAAAGTTTCCCTTTTAGGAACACTTAAATGTTATCTAATGTTAAAACATACCTTCAAGGAATTTGTTTTCCTGCAGAGTCAACCCTGTCCATTGAGAAAAAGAATAAACATACATTATCTGCAAAACACTTCAGTAGTTTAACTAGACATTTTTTTAAGAATAAACAGGGGACCTAAACAGAGGAGACACATAAAGCAATGCCATTGACTATGTTTACATGCACAGCAATACTGTTATGGTGAGGCAGACAGGCAGGCAAGCAGGACCCAAATGCAGAATGTAAAAAGTAAAGGGTAGTTTATTTAGGCTAAAAAAATTACAAAAACTCCCAAGGCAAAAAAAACACAGAGAGCGCAGTACACAAGAAACACGGGACGAGACTCACCACCAACAACAACAGGACAAACCATAATGCACAGACAAGGAACAAAGGAACACAAGGAGTATATATACAAGACATAACGAGACACAGGTGTACCACATTATGGGAGGGAGCAGTAATCAAACACGAGGGAAGCTTGACAGGACATGGGGAGGAACAAGACAGAACTACCAAAATAAAACAGGAAACCACCAAAACAAGACAGGACAAAGACAGACCATGACAAATACTCCGTTATTAACCCGGTTAAGTTCATATTCAAAATAAGACATCACCATGTA